>CABHPP010138875.1:0-25258 GCA_902168425.1 Peromyscus attwateri | reverse complement strand
TGTGTGTGTGTGTGTGTGTGTGTGTGTGTGTGTGTGTGTGTGTGTGTGTATAAATTTGTTTGAATGCAGATCTTGGTGTCATATCTTACACATAATTATTTTCACAGTCAAACCCCCATTCATCCCAGCTGCTTCCTAACTAGTCCTAGGAAGACAGATCCCAGTTACCCTAATGTCCTGAATGCCAGCTCTTTTATATAAACAAAATTCTGGCCTTTGACATATGAAATATATTTCTAAATTATTAGAACCTAGACTAAACCTTAAATACTCTATAAAAATTTTAAAGTTAGGGGCTGGAGCAATATGACTAATTTTCTAAGTGTATTCACTGTTCCTCTACAGGAACCAGGTTCAGGTTCCAGCATCTATTTATGTTTGTATACTACATTTTCAGGGTTCTAAGGCCTTCTTCTGACCCCTGAAGGTACCTGTGCTATGATAGCACACACACACACACACACACACACACACACACACACACACATTGACTTACACACTCAAACAGATACACACGCCCATGCACACGCATGCATGCATGCACACACAAAAATGCACACACATATGGACGTACACACATATTTTTTAAAAAGAATGCACTTTAATCTTCACTGTGGGAAATTGTTATGTCAGTGATTATCTTGAGACTTCAATATAGTTAAATCTCCTTCAAATCATGTGTTCTTTAAAAAATGATTGCATATTCATGTGAGGATTTTAGAATTTAGGGAAGCCTCAGAGTTCAATACTATGACAGTGTGTTAACATTTTTGTAATGTCAAAATGAATGTTAGTAAATAAATATTATATCATTGCTTTGGAAAATTGACCTATCAGTATCTAGTATAAGATTTTTATTTGACAGAATGACAGTTTCTGTAACTTCAACTTTCAGATTTGTTAAGAAATAAAGCAAAGTAATAGAATGTTGGTTTTTGAAGAAACACTTTTTTGACACATATAATTTAAAGCATGCATTTTTACATAACCAGCCTTTTCCTTTCCATATGTATTATTTCAAATTTTTTACATTTACTTCTTAAGGCTCTAGCTGGAAGGATTATTAAGATCTAAGAACATCTCCAGCCTCCTAGTATTCTTTTGATTCCTGACAATTTGTAGTTAAAAAAGAATATGATGTAAAGTTTAGTAAATTTCTTTGTCATTGTTCCAAGAGTCTGGAACTCTCTACCTGCAATTTTGTCAAAGGTTAAAGAATAGCATTTAGGGAAAAAAACTTAAAAATGCATTTATATTCCAAATCTATTGAGCCAAAGTAATTCCTTTTTCGGCTTACATTTGCTTGTATAATGACAGAATCTAAAAATCTAATATGTGTATAAATGAAGTATATAGCTTATAGTGTATATGGACATGCACATGTATATGTATATACCACCTGCACATGTTTATATTTAAAATTATGTGTCCTTAAATATTTATATGTCTATATCAACACATGAAAATCACTACATTGATGCTCAGCTAGCTAACTGAAAGGCAGCTTTTCTTTGAATCTATTATGTATATCAACTGACATTGTTGCAGATCTTGATTAATAATTACACATACCATTAGAACCAAAATTACTAAACTTTGTTTGCACTTCTCTTGCCAATTACAATCAATGCACCAGTTAGCACACTTTCTTTCATTTTGTGGCCATAATACATTTTCTAGATGTAATGGACACAAACACCCATCCATTGCCTAGAAACTATTCACAAATTGCAGCTGCTGGGAGAGGAAAATTAATTTTGTTCAGTGGAATGGAATGACAGTAGGCATATCCACCACCTTCCATTCAGTCCCCATACTCAATAGTATTTGGTCAATACAAATAAAAAGCCACGCTATTGGGAGCTTTTTATTTTTTTCTGCTTGAATTTTTTTCTATCACTTTTATTACTTAAAGAGAGAGAAAGAACACAAAGTTGGACAGGAAGGGGTTGTGGAGGAAGTGGGAAGAGTAGCAGAACAAGAAGGAATATATGAAAATATATATTGTTTAAAATTCTCAGTGAGTAAGTATTGGTTTATAAAAATTCAGAAGATTCATTTCATCTGACACAAACTGTAGACGAATTTCTAAACAGTCTTATAAATAAGAAACACAGAGCCAAATACAGGGGTGTAAGCCATAGAGATCAGAGCAATAGCTGCGAACTAACCTTAGCTCACCACCTCACCATAGCTTCCCAAGAGAGCCTCTTCCTATCTAACCTGCCCCTTTATTGCCTTCCTGTTCTGTCTTCTCATTGGCTCTAAGCCCAGATACATTACTTCCTCATCACTGCCTGTCTATACAGACCTCCAGGTCTCTATGGTTGGTATTGGGATTAAAGGCTTGTGTCACCATACTTGGCTGTGTCCTTGAACACATGGAGACTCTGCCTGCCATGTGATCAGATTAAGGGCATGTGCTACCACCACCTGACTTCTCTTTATGGCTATGACCTCTGATCTCCAGGCAAACTTTATTTATTAACATACAAATAGAATATCACATTTCAGTACAAATAAAATATCATCACAACAAGCCAGCAACGAAATTAATAGAAAACCAGAAAATAACAGCAGTGCCAGTAAGAATACATAGATGGTCCAGAAGCATGTTAAATTCAAATCTCAGCTTCACAGAAAGTGAGCAAGTGATTTACAAAGACTGTAAACTTAAAGATGGCTTTATTGATCACTTGTACTTTTAGACATGCAACATTCATGTTCATTGAAAAATATATAAATTTTCATTCCTAGATTATGTTTTTGATAAACATATAAAAGTATTTCAGTAATTTTTCTATTATAAATCAAATTGTTGTGCTTAAATAAATTGTGTGTATGTGTGTGTACAGAAAAATACTCACTTGAGGCATTGGAAATGGGTTGAGAAAATGTAGCTGCAAGATACTGTAGCAGTTTCGACCTGAGTGGCTTCTCACAGGTAAATAGTCTGAATGCCAGTGATGCTCTCAGATCTTTCATCCATAGCCACTTGATACAATGGCAAGAAAACTACCACATTCACTTAACTGACACATTTTTTACTCTCTGATTCCCCAGATCCAGAATAGGTCATGTAATGGTGTGAGGCAAGGAGCCTATGATCTCTCAGCCAGTTTTTCTTATGGGTAAGATGCCTTCTTTCCCTAGGAGTTTCTAACTGAGAAAGGTAGAGTCAGGAAAATATCATTTGCAGAATGTGTTAGAGTTTGAACGGTAGACATTAAGAACAAAATAAATCATTCTAACTGAGACAAAGGAATGTTTATTTTATAGGATGTCAATTTTGAGTTGATAACAAAAGTATTTGGACAAAGTATTTCCAACAATTATGGTATAAATTAAAGAAAGGCAATACAACCAAAGTAGATGAAATTAATGCTATGTGTACATGAATGGGGATGTCGTCATTTGACTGGAACCTGAGTTAAGTGTGCTCGTGTCAAGCAAAGTTTTGCATTGATGACACATGAATTTGTATGGGTATGTATCCAAATCCATAAATCAATCAGTTATACTTGCATCAAATATTTGTAAAAAACAATTGAAATATTTTTGACATTACTGAATATTTTACTGCTAAAATACATCATATTTAACATGACTTAATAATTTGCCTGATATGTGCTAGAAGTATATTGTGCACAGAAATTAAATATAAACAAAACACTGTAAATGTGTTTTTTGCTTATGAATTTTATTTTTAATTAGTTCTTTGAAAATTTCATGCACTATGCTTTAATTGTAATTTGATCATTCACTACTTTCCTCAACTTTTTCTAGTTACTTCTTACTTCCTTATCAGGTCACCTTTTTGTTTTCTTTTAAAAATAACAGAAACATCAAGTCCAGTTAGTACTGTCCAATACACTTGGGTGTGTGACCATTCGTGAGAGTAGGGTGAACAAACTCACCTATTCCTCCCCCCCCTTTTTTTCCCTGAGTTTATCTGTGTAGTTTTAGTATCTGTCCAGGATCTCACTCTTTAGACTAGGCTGGTCTCGAACTCACAGAGATCCACCTGGATCTGCCTTCTGAGTACAGGGATTAAAGGCATGTGCCTCTCCCATCCAGCTAACTCACCTGTTCTTAAAGATAACCGACTAATATTTTACAACAACCTTCAACCACCAATCATGCTCAAGCCTCCAGGCCCACTCCCATCCCCATGTTACAATTCAGTCATGTTTGAGATTATGTGAGTCTTGTGCTGGCTGTCCCACAACCACCTTGAGTATTTCTGTGTGACTGCTCTGTATTTCCATGAAACTGTTTTCTTGTGGTCATCTATCAGTTCTGGTTCTTACTGCATTCTTCCTCCATAATTCCTGAGCCTTGAAAGAAGGGTTGTGATATAGATATCTCTTATCTTAAGGAGATATGACCTGTTAAAGAAAATATTTACAAAAATATTGAATTATCACCAATATAACATTCTTAATAGGCATATGCTCAACATGATTCTTAGTATGAGACATGGAAATTCACAGACTATAGTATGATTCATCAATAGAGAAATGAGCAGGAAAGCAGGTTAGAAAGCATAGGTTACTTCTGAAAATTTTTATTTTTAAATAAAGGTTGTATAAGAAGTTTTATGTATTGACTGGTTAACAAGTAACTTTCCTTTAGAAATTCATATATATATATATATATATATATATATATATATATTATTCAATAATCTTTTTTGGATACTCATGAGGCAGTATTCCTCTCTGTTAGCTGCAGGAATTCAGTTAACAATTAAGAAAGGTTGAAACTTGATTATGTTCATAGTAGAAATGAATGATCTTGCTCAAGAAAATCGTCAAATTGTCAAATTTGGCATTACAGTGTGTTGTGCCTGAAAAAAATAGATATTTTATTATTATGAGTCTTTTAGTTGCTTCACACTATATCAGTAGAGTGCTCTCTCCACCCTCCAACCCTGCCTCCTGTGTGTGTGTGTGTGTGTGTGTGTGTGTGTGTGTGTGTGACTCTATCACTATATTCAGCATATAGGTATGCACAAAATATATTCATTATTTTATTCTAATATCATACCTAGAAGTCAAAAAGATACATCCTGGCATATCCAGTCCAAGCATTCGTTTTCAGAGTTCATGATAGTCTTTCACCTGAAGACAAATGGAGCCTATGGGCTGCCAGCAAATATTTCCCTGACAAACATCCAGTTCCTTTCTTCCTATTCCCAAAGTAGTTCAAAACAGCAATTGGAAATATAAAAATCATTTAGCATTTTCAGTCCAATTTAAAGTAAAAGTAGATTCATTATTAAGCTTTTTTTTATTTATTATGAGCTCTGCTATCTCCATCTATTCCAAGGCATCCATTGCCTTTTACTTTACTTAATGGAGTTCAAACACTCTGCCTGCTGAGTGTGTAAATCTTTTCTTGTATTTGGATCATTAAGCCTGCTGTGATTCTGTTCCTTGTCTGTTTGTTTGTTTGTCTTATCATGGTCTTTCCAACATCTTAAAATAGATTTCTTCTAACCCAGTGCATCTCTCTTCATAAGTTTTTCATTATTTGAAAATAATTTATAAATTATCTATCAAAATCTCTAATTTAATTAAATTACAACATATTTCTCTGATTATTTTCTTCACAGACTATGATAAGTCGGTGAAGAGAAACATATATGTGTGTGGTTAAATGATGTACATTGCTTATACTCATAACTGCTATGCCACCAACACTCACAAAAATATAGACACATAACTTTTATACATCTAATGATTATCAAGTAGTTGTATAAATCCTGTTACTAATCCTTACACACAGATGGAGAATACTGAACCAGTGACTTTTTGATGGACATTACGTTTGTGTTATATACCATTATATGACTTTTGTGATATAATTAAAACATTAACTGGAACACACCTAGAATAATTCTTGTATGTGTTCTGCCTTTGTGCTTTTCCAGTTTTGATGACTGATATTTTAGCTCTTGGTTTGCCAAGTATTAGATACATAATTACATCAATGTTCATACAGAATAATGGACTTTTTGATCAGTCAAACTATTCCAATAAAATGGATATTTTAACGAATTAGGAGTGGTAAGGTTGCCCACACTTGATTTTATTGCAGCTATATCATCGACGTTCATGCTTGCAAAATCCCTTCTGAATGACTAAAATTATTTTTAAAAAGAGCTAAGAAATTTTACCTAAGTCATCTTCATGGATCATAGACGTCAATAGAAAAATAATTTGATGTTTAAAGTTGAGCACATGGGTAGGTATATAAAATGATGCACTGATTAAGAAAATAAAATCTATCACAGAGGAAGGTAAGCAAACCCCAACTTTGAACTTCACGGCAAATTTTCTGATTGCGTTCAGAATTTTTGCTCAAAGCAAAACTTCTGTTCATTATTACTTGGCAACACCAAGAATGATCTCAGGAGAAAGGTCATTTATTTTCTTCTTCTTAATGTGAAAGATTTCTTCAGGGAGAAATTAGGTATTGTTTGTTCATTTAGAAATGGAATCAGTTCAGAATCTTTTTCTTTGAAATTCTGAAATGTATTACTTTTATTACAGAAGAAGGTAAAAGGGTGCACTTTCAGCAAAAACTAAAGTTAAAAACAGCTACCCATAATTCAGAAGATTTTCAGATCATATTTCATAGGTAAGCATACTATATGAATTCAGGTGGAAAAATTATCTGAGACTTGCAAGGTTCAGTACAAAATCAAAGAGAACTGAACTAATTCCTTATCAAAACGTAAGTAGAGAAATCTAGTGTAGCACTGAATAATAGATTAATACTCTCTCTTCTATCAATAAAGCAAGAACATTTTTAATACAAATTTTATTTTCGGTACAGTCTTTTATTTGTGACTAAATCAACTTGCAATTAAGTGGAAATTGGACAATCTTCTGCCTCAAGTGTGAATGCCTAAAAATCAATTTGAAAGCTCTTGTCTTCTCTGGTTTTCTTGTCGCACTGTCTGTCACTTCCCATCATCCCTCCCCTACAAATGTCATATGTGTAGTGAGAGAACCAGCTGGCTACATGGACCAGATCAGCACAAAGAATGTCCAGTTACCAAGTTTCTGCTTGTACTCCCTCTGTTTCTAGGGGAGTGCTATTTTCATGCTGGCCACCTTTCTTGCTTCATGGAAATGTGTTCAGAAATTCAAGAGAAACACAAAAGAAAGGAGAATTTGTGTATATTGCACTTACATATTAGTCAGTAATGTTGTAGGTGGAAGTGAAGAACATTTTTTATTTAATTTTATTTTTATTGAAAATAGATTACTCTCTTACAGTATATCTAGACCACAATTCTCCCTCCCTCCACTTTTCTAAGATTTCCTCAAATTACCTATCCCTCAGATCCACTTCATCTCCATTTCCCTCAGAAGAGAGCAAGCTTCCAATAGACAACAACTAAACAAGATAAAACAAGATACAGTAAGACAAGGAAAATTCTCTAAATATATTGTTGATGAGCAAGTAGATTCAGAACTGTAGAGTGTAAAATTTATGTATGCCTAAAGAATATCACACTGATAACATGTAACTCAATGTCCAAATTTTGTATCTCACAGCAAACAGCAAAGGGGTCACTATTCTGAAAATAAGGTAACTGCTTTATTAAAAGCCTATACCATAAGCCCATAAGTGTTTTAATGAAAATTTTAATAAAAGTAAGAGAGTTAGAGCCTTAAAAATCAAAAATTTGCCAGAGTCAGTATGAATTATATGTATCAGGTGGCATATTCAGATCTGAAGATCTAGTGTACACAATCATACTATTATTAAATACTAAGCATGGATTCATGTTCATATTCAAATATTACTTGTAGAGTGCTGGGATGCTAAGATATTAACTTTTCCAATGAAACAGTTAATAAACAAAACTCCTGGGATTCTATTTCACATCTTCTAGATAAAAGATGGCAAAAATTTCCATTAGAATATGCTAATAATGACCTATTCTTTTTCCATAATGTAATTGTAACTTAATAGTTTATATATTTCTTAGCAAGGATATACAAATGTAAAGCAATAATTTTTACACACTGGCCATTAAGTGAGTCTGATCTTAATAGAGCAGTATTTAAATCCCCCAAATGGTTGGGTCATAGGCACCTTGTGCAAAATTGCACATTTAATGTCTCTCATTTGTCTTAAATTGTGGTTAGTCAGCATCTTGACCTTCTAGTCATAGGGTAGGTAACTGACTTAGTGAGTTGAGAAAAACCATTAGCATGACCTCTGTGGGAAAGAGGACCATCATTCTTCTGGCACTACAAGGAGCAAAGTAATGATTAAATAACCACGGACTCCAACAGCTCTGAATACCTCCCTCTCAGCCACGTTCAACAGGTCTGTTCCAAATTGTATGTTTCTGGCCAGGCACATCTTGTTCCTCTTAGAGCCATAACTCCCGTAACTCATTTGTCTAACGGACACTATCGCCCTCACAGCATGATTTGACTCAGAATTCAATAACTGCTTTCCTTCTGGCAGAAAATATTCCTTCTCATTCCAAACTCATTCCCTTTTGATGCCTTCCTACTCTCTGCCTTTTAAGTTGGTACCCTTCCAAAAGTCAGTTCTATCCTTTCTTTTCTATTCAGACATAAATTTCATAATTTTCTTTATGTAAATATCAGGTTTATTGTTTTCTCTCTTTGCACTCTTAATTGTATAAGGTAGTTAATTATCTAGTAACTAAATTATGTTTTATTTTAATATAATATGCCAATGTTTAAACATCTAATGCTACTGAAGGTTAAATTGGAGTACTCTTGCTGGCTCTGCAGCTGAGGTCTTGCTGTCTCTGTTCCCGGGGGCAGGGTGTGGGTAGATGCATAGTCAAGGACACAGACTCCAGGAGGTTTACAAGCAATCTCCTTTATTAAACAAAGGGCTGATGTATTTATGTGTGGGCTGTTTGATGGGCTTTTGCTTCCAGCTGATGTGGCATTTCTTGGTTGGCTCTAGGCTGCATATCATCATCTTTTGGTTTGGAGCTAATGGGTCAGTTTTCCTCTGGGCAGAGTGCTCTCTGCACATGTCACAGCTCACAGTTTGCTTAAGGCGTGGCCCAGGGCTTTGACCTTCCACGCCTCAGAGTACCACTATGGTGGATGAGATAGTGATAAGCCACATACCACTATGGTGGATGAGATAGTGATAAGCCACATAAAAATCCATTATTTTTGGTACCAATATGTATAATACATTCAAAGAAATAGGAAGAATTCCAGAGCCTCAGTATCAAATGAGGCACCAAAATAATGTACAAAAGTATACTAACTTTGCTGCATGATATTTGAAGGTAATCAGTGACATGCCACAAACATTTATAATCTTGGGTCAGAGTCTTCAAAATATAGAGAAATTTAGGAAAGGTTAATTAATGGTATTTATAAATTTAATGAAGTATGCTTATTAAATATTTGAATACAAGTTGTGATTTTTTAATCATATTTTCCATCTATAACAATATACTCCACAAATAAACCTTAATTAATATAACACACAAATCCACACACACTCATTAAATGATATTCATTCTGGTTATTTCCTGCATAATTCTTAGTCACTTGCTTATGTAGCAATTAGTTCTGAAGTAATAGTACTTTATTTTCAGGAAACTTTTTACTCTGTCAGTGGCCCTCATCTCCTCCAAATTATATGTTTTATTTTTTTAACCTTTGTGCTTATTTTTCAAATGGCTCTGTCCATAACTTTTCCTTTATCCAATATTTTGCTCTAAGAAATTTAGAATACTGAATATATGTTATATTACTTTTTTAACTTGAAAATAAAGAGTTGCAAATTGATTTGACAGTTTTCTGGGTATAAAATTTTAAATTATAAAGCATAAGCAAATGAATACAGTGACATTACTGTATAGTAAATCCTGAAAGATATACAAAATAAAAGGAGAAGAAGAATGGATGGTATGTGAAAGGAAGAAGTGGAAATGTAGAAAAGAAAACAAACAAAAAATGAAGGGGATTGCAGATATGGCTCAGGAGTTATGGACACTTGCAGAAGACCTGGGTTACATTCCAAGCATGCATTATTGTGATTTACAACTATGTATAATTTCAGATCCAGAGTATCAGATACCCTCTTCTCATCCCCATGGGTATTAGTCCATACATACATGCAGATACAGCATGTACATAATTAAAATAAAGTAAGTTTTACAAAGGAAAAAATAAAGACTGTTTATTATAACGTAACATTTTGTGGGTGTTAGTGATAAATTTCAGGAGAGTAAATGAAAGGCAATAAGTGTGTGTAAAACGTGTTTCATAGGTGTGACATGGAGAAAACACCGGTCTTTCACTTAGTTTGTGCCGGGTTTTGAATTTCATTGTACCATAAAACTATTTATTGACACACTGAGCATTTACATAGTTTAATATCAGCAATCTTTGTGGTTTTAATATTGCTCCATTTTATTCTCAGTCAAGCACATGAAGAAGATTCATATTCAAAAGAGTAATTAAAGTAAGTTGGAACATTGGAAATCCCTTATAGAAAAAATGTGAGAATATTGTCATGTTAGAAATATTTTATTATATAGAGACATTCAAGCAATGTTAACCTGCCAATAATTCATGAAAATCTAGTTTAATTTTAGATAGCAACACCTAAAATATTTATGTCCTAAGTAATCATGAACCATAATCCACAGGTATTTTCAAAGCTGTTAAGTTTGGACATATAATAAAGAAAGAAGGCATTAAACAGAATATTTCTTAGTAAATACAGCTAATGAATGCACACTTACAGCAAAATAATTGACAAAATCTACTCAAAACATACTCAAACGAAAGTGAAGTTTAGAGTTTTCTTCATTTTTAGAAGAATAAATACTGTCTGTTCTCTTCTATATGTCTGTCACTGGATATCAACTATCAAGCACACTGTATGCAGGAACCGAAGATGCTCTGCACACAGCACATGAATACAAGCTGCAAGAAATGACTTTGTAAGTGGCATGTCTGATTGTTCAGTTAACTATCAGCCATTAGCTATTCTTCTATTTTCATAGTTTGATTTGCAGTAATTCAAATTCAGAAACTTTTATTTTGTAAATAATATTCTTTTTGCTAGGTATATTAGAAGGCATTGATACAAGAAGTGCCATTTTCTTAGTCTACTGGATTAAGTAGAACAAAGAGATGTTTAATAGCTACATATTACCTTATCAAACCACTTTTACTGAATATATTTCCATTTAATTGTGGGTTTTTTGTTCTACAATCACCAAAAAAGCCACATTATTTCTAATCATGCCATAATCCTTAGTAACTTACCCAACATTTTATACAAATAGAAATCAGGAAGCTGATTATACAGACAATTTTATTTTATTAAAAATATGAAAACCAAGAAAATAGTTGTTTAATTCACTTCAGATAATAATAGCTGTGTTTTTAATGACTGAGAAGTTTGAGGGGATTGAGAATAATTGGAGATTGTGTCAAGAGAAATAATAACATCAGCTGAAAAACAAACTTTATTCTTAAGTATAAATAATGTATTTTAAATGTTGCATAATGATTCAAGAAAATGATAAAGGAAGATAAGTATAATAAACCTGCTAACTTTTGGCCAAATGGCAAACACATCAATTGTCCTCAATTTATGAATGTTGTTATGTTATTTTCTCTACCCACTGATTGTTGTGATTTGTAGCCTTTGGAAGTCTAGATACTTTAGGACTTTGTGTTAAACACAGTAAGTATAATTAAACACTCATTATAAATGAGAAAAATGTTGATATAAATGATGTTAGTATTTCTATAATCACATTGATATTATGAAAAAAACATATATTTGCAAATTAATATATTTACAGCAAATTAAACAAAATATACATGATGAATATGCATAAACATGCATTTAAAAACAAGATACTTCATAAAGAAATTTTGATCTTTTCATTTTAAATGAATTTAAACAATGATATATGTGGCAAGCATTAGTATCCACAGAGGATCACAAATTCTCTCTGTTCTATTACCAAAGAGAAAAATGATAGAAGTTGTAACTACTACGTTTCCTATGAAGTTATCATCAGGAAAAAAAAGTGAAAAGTGGAACTGAGTAGTTCATTTTTTAATTTCATTATTACTGTAAACGTTCAATGAAATATTGGCACATGCATCTAATACAAATGAACCTAATTTATGTCCAGAAGAATGTGAATTTCTCCCAATCAACAGAAGAAAAAAACATTTCATGAACTATTATTATTTTCTCACAACTTATATTACTTATATTACTATATGTCCATATCTTTTTTTTTTGAATGAATAAACAAAAAACAAAAATATGGGAATTAATGAAATTTAATTTGAGAGCATAGCTCATCTTTGTGGAGTTGACATGCAAGCAGGAATGTACTACATGTGGTTACATTGATCATACAATCAAGAACCAAAAATTTGCGATTAACTATGGCTCTCTGCTCACCTTTTACTTTGTCTTCTGTATAAATTTCAGATGAGGTTCTCAGCTCATGAATATATACCACCATATTTAGGATGGCTGTTCCCACCTAAATTAAGATAGTCTAATCAACTCTCTTCCTCACATGCATACTCCAAGGTTGATCTACTGCATGACATTAGATCCTGTCAATTTGACCAATATTAAACATTTTAGGAGTCTACAAAAGCAAGGCAACTCATGTGACTCCAAATGCAACCCTAATTCCAGAAGACATTCAACTTTGAAAGAGTCAGAGACACCCCCTATTCCCACTGTTAGGCATCCTGCAAGAAGACCAAGCTACACAACCATAACATATATACAAAGAACATAGGCCAGAGCCATACAGTCTCCCTGATTTTTGGATCAGTCTCTGTGAGTCCCATAAGCCCAGGTTAATTTATTCTGTGGGTTTTCTTTATTAAAAACAATGACAACATCCACAAAAACAAACCAGAACAACCTAGTAATACTCCACTGTATAAACATGTACCTTTTCTTAACACATTCTTATGTCAAGGAACAACATATAGGTTGTTTCCGGTGTCTGGTTATTATGAGTGAAACTACAATGATTATGGTTCAGCAAGTGTCCTTGCGTTAGGATGGAACATCCTTAGGTTATAAGCCCAAGAATGGTGTAGCTAGGTCTTAAAGTAGATTGATTTCCAGTCTTCTGAGGAATGCCCAGAATAATTTCCCTTGTGTCTATATAAGTTTGCACTCCCACCAGCAATGAAGGAGTGTTCCCCTTGCTCCACACTCCCTAGCATGAGCTGTCGCTTGTGTTATTATTGACCTTATCCATTCTGAAAGGTGTAAGATGGAGTCTCAAAGTAGTTCTGATTTGCATTTGAGTTCCCCCCATTTGAGAATTCTCTATTAGATCTAAACCCCATTTTTTAATTTGATTAATTTGGGGGTTTTGATATATAGCTTCTTAAGCTCTTTATTTATTTTGGATATTGATCCCCTATTGGAAGTCAGGTAGGTAAAAGTATTTCCCATTCTGTAGCAGCTGCCATCTTGTCCCATTAGTAGTGTTCTTTTTCTCACAAATTTCCAGTTTCAAGAGGTCCCACTTACTAGTCACTGATCTTAGTGTGTGAGCATTGGCATACGGTTCAGGAAGTTGTCTCCTGTGCCAACATGTTCAAGTCTACTCCCCCACTGTCTCTCCTATCAGATTCAGTGTTTCTGGTTCTATATTTAGTATTTTGATCCACTTGTAATTGAATTTTGTGTAGCATAAAAAATTTGGATCTATTTGCATTTTTCTACGTGCTGACTTCCAATTTAACCAGCATCATTGTTGAGGACATTTTTTGTTGTTTTTTTTGTTTTCCTGTATGTATTTCTGGCTTCTTTTCAAATATTAAGTGTCTATGTGTGTGTGGATTTTTGTCTGAGCTTTCTATCTGATTCAATAAAGCAATATGTATGTTTTTATGCCAGTGCCCTATGGTTTTTATTAATATACATCTGTAGTACAACTGGAAATCATGAATAGTGAGACCTCCAACAGTTCTTTTAGTGTTCTGGGTTATTTAGCTATCTTGAGTTTTTTCATTTATCCATATAAATTTGAGAATTGTCCTGTCAAATTCTTTAAAGAATTGTGCTGGAATTTTGATGGGGTTTCCATTGAATATGTAGGTAACTTTTGATGGGAATGGCTACTTCACTATGCTAATTCTATCTATCCATGTGCATGGGAAATATTTCCATCTTTTGACATATTCTTCAATTTCTTTCTTCAAAGACTAAGTTTTTCTCATGCTAGCCTTCCACTTGCTTGGTTAGAGTTACTCCCAAAACTGTTTTGTTTTTAATAGTGAATTAATTTTCCCAGCCTGATCACAGTTTCCTCTAGCTCCCTCCTCTCCTCTCAGTCTGTCCCCTCAACTTCCTCTCTTCTCCTCCCTATTCACTTCTCTTTCTCTTCAGAAAAGGACAGGCCTCCCTTATGTTTTAGCCAGCCATGGCATATTAAGTTTCTGTGAGACTAGGCACCTCCTCTCCAAGTAAGGCTGGATGAGGCAACTCAGTAGGAGGAAAGGGTCCCCAAAACAGGTAACAGTGTCAGAGACAGCCTCTTCTCCTATTCTTCATTGTCCTACAAGATCAAGCTACACAACTGTAATATATATGCAGAGGCCTTAGGTCAGTCCCATGCCAGCTCTCTCGTTGACAATTCAGTCTCTGCCAGCCTCTGTGAGCCCAGGTTAGTTAATTCTTTGGGTTTTCTTGTGGTGTTCTTGGCTTCTCAGTCTCTCATAATTCTTTGACACCCTCTTCCACATGATTCCCTGAGGTCTGCCTAATGTTTACCTGTGAGTCTCTACATCTGTTTCCAACAGTTGCTAGGAGAAGCCTATCTGACGACAATTGGTCTAGCCGATTATCATTAGGAACCATTTCATTGACTTTTTTCCCTTCATTTTTAGTTTTATCCTAGGTCTCTGTGTTTTCTAGCTTCTTGGTCCTGGACTTCCAGACAGTGTCAGGGGTTGGCTTCCTCTCATAGAATGGGTCAGAAGCTGAACCAGTAATTGGCGTTTTACAGCAAGCTCATGTTAAATTAAATTGAGAGATATTCAAAGCAATTCCAATAACACCAGGAATAAGACAAGCTATCCTGATTGGTCACAACAATATTTGGACTGCTGTATTCCTAAATATGGGTACACTAATTGGAAATTTGATTTTACCATTAAATAAGTCTCATCTTTAAAGAAATAAGATTTTTTCTCCTCTTTCAATGAAGCAAGTATCTATTATAGTTATTTTCTGGAATATAAAAGAAAACAAGCCAGGCGGTGGTGGCGCACGCCTTTAATCCCAGCACTCGGGAGGCAGAGCCAGGCGGATCTCTGTGAGTTCGAGGCCAGCCTGGGTTACCAAGCGAGTTCCAGGAAAAGTTGCAAAGCTACACAGAGAAACCCTGTCTCAAAAAACCAAAAAAAAAGAAAAAAAGAAAAAAAAAAAAAGAAAACAAGACACAACAAAGAGTACTACAGATCAAGTTCCATTATGAACATAGATGAAAAAATACTCAACACAATATTTGCAAACCAATCGAAGATCACATCAAAACAATCATCGACCATGGTCAAGTAGACTTCATCCTAGAGATGCAGTGATGATTCAGTATACGAAAATCTGGTATTGTTTTTCATCACAACTGAAACAAAAAAAGCCACACGAACATATCATTAGATGCAGAAAAGGTCTTTGACAAAATCCAACACCCCTTCATGATAAAAGTCCCTGAGAGACTAAGGCTCCAAGGGACATACCTAAACATAACAAAGGCCCAATCATAAACCACAGAGATGGTCATTGTGGTGTTTACTGACTTGAGTCTCATGCCATCATCGTTCTTAGCTGAGTCTTTATGTGGTTTGCATATAGGGTTAATGGTGGATTTGCAAGATTTGTCCCATGTATCCATAGTCTCTCCAGGATTTCTATCATGAAGGGCTGTAGACTTTTGTTGAAGACCTTTTTAGGGTCTAATGAGATGATTTTATTAAGGATTATAGGTGTTATTTATTCTGTTTATCTATTCTTGATTTAACTTTGGTAAATCATACCTATTGAGAAAAATATTCATTTCTTTTACGCTTTCCAAGCTGATGGAATACAGATTTTAAAGTATGTCCTTATGATTCTCTGGATTTCAAAGGTGCTTGTTGTTATATGCCCTTTCCATTTCTGATTTTATTAATTTTGATATTCTCTTTCTTCTTGGTTAGTTTTCATATGGTTTTGTCTATCTTGTTCATTTTTTCAAAGAACCAACTCTTTGTTTCATTGATCCTTTTGTATTGTTTCTATTTTATTAACTTCAGCCCTTAGCTTGATTGTTTTTGTTTGTTTGCTTGCTTGCTTGCTTTCTACTCCTCTTGAGTGTGATTACTTTTTCTTTTTTTTTCCCCCGGAGCTTTCATATGTGCATTTAAGTTCCTGGTGTGCGATCTCTCCATTTTTTTTTTTAATATAGCCACTTACTACTAAGAACTCCTCTTACCACCACTGCCATTGTGTTCCATAAGTATGTGGGTCCAATGTATTCATTTTCATTGACTTCTAGAAAGTCTTTAATTTCTTTTTTTTATTTCTATCTTGACCCATATTTTCATTTGTTAAGGAGTTATTCAGTTTCTAGGAGTTTGAAAGATTTCTGTTATTTCTGTTGCTTTTGATATCTAGCTTGAATTTGTGGGGGCCAATAGAATGCAAGCAGCTATTTCATTTTTTTTAATCTATTGAGACTTGCTTTATTGTCTGAGTACATGGTGAATTATGGAGAAAGTTTCACGAGGTATAGAGAATAAACTATTTTCTTTTGTGTATGTATGAATTGTTCCACAATTTGTTAGGCTCATTTTGTCTATATATCCACTAGCTCCAGTATTTCTCTGCCTAGTTTAGGTCCAGATGACCTATCCATTGGCAAGACTGGGGTATTGAAGTCTCCCACTATCAGTGTCTAAGGGTCAATATATGATTTAAACTATAATAGTGTTTCTTTTATGAACTTGGGTGTCCTTGCATTTGGGGCATAGATGTTCACAAACAAAATGCCATCTTGGTTGATTTTTTTTTCTTTGAAGAGTATATAGTATCCTTCCCTATTTTGATTAGCATTGGTTTGAATTCTATTTCATTGCATATTAAAATTACTACACTATCTTGCTTCTTAGGTCAGTTTTCTTAGAATATCTTTTTCAACCCTTTACTCTGAGGGAATGTATATCTTTGATCTACAAGTGTGTTTCTTGGATACAGCAAAAGGTGGATCTTGTTTTCATATCCAGCTTGTTGTGTCTTTTTTGGGGGGAATAGAGACCACTGATATTGAGAGATTTTCATAACCAATGGTTGTTGTTGGCTGCTTTTTTGTTGTTGTTTATAGTCGTGATGGTTATGGGGTGTGTTTTTTACTCTCTTTCTCTCTCTCTCTCTCTCTCTCTCTGTGTGTGTGTGTGTGTGTGTTTCGCTTCTATTTATTTTTCCGATATGAGAATATTTATTTCCTTTGTTTATATGCATTTAGTTAACCCCCTTACTTTGGAGTTTTCCTTCTAGCAGCTACTCTGTGGTTGTATTTGTTGATAGGTACTGTTTAAATTTGACTTTATCATGGGATATGTTATTTTCTCTGTCTAAGATGATTGAAAGTTTTGCTGGGTATGGTAGTCTGAGCTGGCATCCTTAGTCTCTTTTGTCTACAGCACATTTTCCAGGTCCTTATGGCTTTTAGAGGCTCCATGGAGAAGCCAAGTGTAGAGGCTATCTCTGACTCTTTTACTGGGGTTTGGGACTCTACTTTTCATACTTTGTCCACTTGCCCAGCCTTAATACATGGGAGGTGTTTTGTTTCAGTGCAACTTTTAATGCCATGTGTTGTTAATATTCATGGGAGACCTGCCCTTTCTTAAACAGAAACAGAGTAGGAGTGGATTGGGAGTTCAGAATAGAGGGAGTTGGGGAAGGGGCTGGAAGGGAAGGAGGAAGGGAACTCTGGTATAAAAAAGAAACAAACAAACAGGTAAATGAGAAGTCAGGTGTAATTCTAATAGGCTTGCTAGCTTCATATTTTACTTTGTCTTTTTTTCCCTGCAGCTTTTGATATTATTTTTGTTTGGTATTTTAGTGTTCTGTTTATTATGTGGTGAGTGATTTTCTTTTCTGGTCTAATCTATTTGATTCTGTATGCTTCTTGTGTCTTTATAGGTATCTCTTTCTTTAGATGAGGAAAAAATTTCTTCCATGATTTTGCAGAAAATATTTTCTAGGCCTTAGAGCTAGGATTCTTCTCTTTTCTGTTATTCTTAGGTTTGGTCTTTTCATAGTCTTATAGATTTCCTAGAAGTTTGTGATAGGTGTTTTTGCTTTTATTTTTTTAGATTTTATATTTTCTTTGAGCCATATATCCACTTCTTCTATCATATCTTCAATTCCTGAGATTCTCTCTTCCATTTCTTATTTTCTGCTGGAGAAACTTTCCTATGTCGGTATTGTTTGAATACCTAATATTTTTTTTTTCAGAATTCCTGCAGCTTGTTTCTTCTTTTTTAATTCTACTTCCATTTTCAAGTCTTGAACGGTTTTATTCATTTCCTTCAGCTGTCTGTGTTTTCTTGATTCTTTTAAGAGATTTATTCATTTCCTACATGTTTTCTTTGTGTTTTCCTGGCTCTCTTTAAGCAATTAATTTCTTCTTTAAGGATGTATATTATGTTCATATAGTTGATTCTAAGGTCTTTTCCTTATGTTTCACCTATATTGGAATATTCATGGCCTGCTGTTGTAAGATAGAACTATGTCTCTAGTGGAGACATTTTCCCCTGGGTATATGATTGTGTATTTACGTTGGCCTCTGGGCATTTACGTTTAGGATGATTATATGTCTAGATTCTGATTTCTGGATTGGTCTTTGTTAGGTGTTTTCTTCCTTGATTTGTTCTTAGGGAATGACTGCTGGTATCCAAGGCAGAGATCCTGGGCTGATATGAGAGAAAGACATTTGGAGGAAGTCTTTGTTAATCTGTTGGGGATGAGGTCAGGGAGAAAACAGAAACTACAGCAGTTTTTCAGCCAAGAGCTCATCATGAGATTTGGGGACTGGATCCCAGGAGCAGCAGGACCAAAGCAGCACGCTCTGTCTTAAGCCTATTTATTGCCCTAGGAGAGGCCCATGGGTTAACAGGAGATGCTTGCTGGGGTTGTGGTTTTGGACAAAGAAACAAGTAGGGTGAGGAAAGTCAGAAGAAGGAAGGTCTGTGGCACCCCCCAGAGATGGGAAAAAGGAGGGCTCCAGCCTGCCAAGGATTCTGTGCTGCAGAGATGGGGGATGGGGGGATTAGAACTGCATGGAGAAGAGAGCAGAAAAAGTCTGAGGGCAGCCTGCCTTGTTTTCTAGCAGGCATGGCCTGTGGGTTAGCAGGAAGTGCCTGTTGGAGTTTGGGGATGGAAAGAGCAGCAAATGAGGGGAGGGAGTGTAGCATGACTCTTAAAAGGTCTTATTAATAAAATCAAACCTAGAGCCAGGTATTGGGGTCAACGCTGGAAGATCAGAGAAGCAGAACAAGCCACAGCTAACCTCACCTTGCCAACTTCTCAGCTGATCCTGTTTCCTCAGACTGGAAGCCTCTGAGTCCTCATCCAAATGGATCTCAGCTGAACCGCTACTCACAACCGAAAGCTTAACCAACCAAATGCTTCTAGTTCCTGGTCTTCATGCCTTATATACCATTCTGCTTTCTGCCATCACTCCCTGGGATTAAAGGCTCACTTCTTGGGATTAAAGGTGTGTGTCACTATGCCTGGCTGTTTCCAATATGGCATTGAACTCACAGAGATCCAGACGGATTTCTGCCTCTGGAATGCTAGGATTAAAAGTGAGTGCCACCATTCTCTAGCCTCTGTATCTAGTGGCTGTTCTGTCTCTGACCCCAGATAAGTTTATTAGCATGTACAATATTTCGGGGAACACAATACCACCACAAGGGAGGACTTCAAGGGAAGATCTGTGGAATAAAAAGATGATAGCTGGAGTGGGATGAGTCTGCAGGGCAGGTGTTCTAGTACAGAGCTTGGAATGAGACTGGGGAATCTATCTGTGGGAACAGAGAGAAGGACTGCAGGCAGCCTACCTAGCTTTCTGGCAGGCATGACCTGTCAGTTAGCAGGCCTACATTTCATTTTGATAGAAATCCACTTGCATTCTCTTATTATGTTCCAGGTAATCTTAAGTAATAAAAATTATAAATAATTGCTTCTTTTTGGAATTCAAAAACTTTCCATAAATTCATTTCTAATATCAATTATTTTCTTTGTTTACTTTCTTGTCATGGTATTTTATATCACATATGTACTTGATGACTTATACACTGTAAGCTATATCCCACATGAGCCAATGTAAATATCAGACACATTTATATTGTTAAATTTCACAAATTAAAGAAAAAGGGCCCATTAATTTCTGATAGAATGAGGCAAAGAATCTATGGTAGTGGTTATATGGAGAATAGGGAAGTGGGAAAAAAATGTAAATATATTAAGATTTTAGGAAACTATGAAGAATGTATATACAAAAGTATCGCATTTTGAATCATGTTTTTAGCATATAAAAATGAAATGAAATTTGGATCCTATTGAAAATAAACAAATAATTATAAGAGAAAAGTTGACCTGGAAAATCTTTTAAACATCCTATAGAAATAAGTATACCATATAAATTATCGCACACATGTATTTCCATGGTAGTTCTGGGAAATAAACTTATGCCCTCATGAATGGTAAGCAAGCCTTCACACTAGTCTCTCCCTTCTATTATTTTCCATTTTTTTTCTTTGAGACAGAGTCCCATTAAGTTTTCCAGCTGGCCTTGAACTCATTCTGTAGTCTATTTGCCCTTCATCTTTTGCTCTTCATGTCTTGGTTTCCCAAGAAGCCAGGGTTTCAGGTTCATAACACCAGCCCTCCTTATATTTCTAAAGTCTTTCCAAATGTATGAATTTCTTCACAGTAATCTTATCCAACCATGCTGACCTTGTCAAAAACTAAAACTTAGGAGTCATGTTAAAATATGTCTTAGGTGACAAAACAGCCATTACTTCATAAAATATATGGCATTTGAGACAGGGTTTCTTTGTGTAGTTTTGGTGCCTGTCCTGGATCTTGCTCTGTAGACAGACTGGCCTCGAACTCACAAAGAATCGCCTGGCTCTGCCTCCCAAGTGCTGGGATTAAAGTCATGTGCCACCACTGGCCTGCAGAAAATCTGTTCTAGTAGTCACTATTTCATGAGGATAGGATGATGGCGAGGGAAGTTCTGTATATTCAACATACAATTTTCAAACATTCCTCTAGTATTGTCAAGTATTTCACTTGTATTCTTTGGAAGAATCCAAATTTTATCTCTAATTTGAACTATTTTATATGGGAACAATCCATAGGTACTACAAATGTACAAGTGTTTGTCTCCAAATATTTGAAGTTTTCTACATTGGATAATATTTCTCACAAAGGTCTTTTACAAAAGCTATAAACAAATATTATTACACATTGAGAAGGGAAGCTAAGCAATTAGCAACTAGGAAGTGTGAAAACTGTTGGACATTGCAGTTTTTGACACTTCAAAGCGATCATTTTGTCTATATGCACTTATTTTTATATTTCCTAAAATATATTAAAATGCAACAAAATCATGATAAGCAAATAAATCATAACTGTAGCAATAATTATAATGCAAAATGACACATCAATATGTGCTGAAAGTTCCTAATACAGAAATGATTGTCCAATTTTAAAGATATATGTGAGTTACATTTGGCTCTTTGATAATCAGTTTTGTCACAGTAAAATTATCAAGCATGTGTAGCCTCCTATGGTGAAGAGTAAGTCAAGTTAATTAGAAAGATGAAATAGTCTGGTTCCATGGACACTGAATGTTACTGAGCACCTAGTCAGTGTTCTTTCATCCTCAAGCAAAATACTCACAATGTTATCAATCATTTACACTTATTCCATTTGCTGCTACTGCACTAGGACATAGCACATAAAGCTGTGCCTTTTTACCTAGGCTGGGTTATAATAGCAAAGTAGATGAATGATAGTTCAATGTAGTTCCATAATAGGGGACTATGACCTTACTACTATTCATGTATTTGGTTTATAAAATTTGCTGATCTATGTCAGTTGTATGCATAATTCAAAGATATATTTTGTCATTCTAAGGGAAAAATACTCTGGGAGAGCTCTCAGTAAGAGAAAAAGACTATCACTTTGAGGAAGAGAGCAAACATCGTATTTGCAACCACCAGAAAAAGAATTCCAAAGATTTTTGTCCATTGCTTGTTGATATTGGAAACCCCAAAGAAAGCCCAGGATAAGAATGGAATGTAGTTTTAATAATAGTAAACAGACCTCAAGATCTGCAAAAATGTCAATAACTTGTGGTTAGGAAGGTTCCCCTTACCCACAGTTAAAGCAGGGCAACTGTGTTGTGTGTACCTGTCTAATGATTTATTCTGACAACTTCCCATGTACTTTGAAATAGTGAAATGCAGAATATGCCTAAGCAGCATGGATACATCCTGAGGACTAATAGGAAGAACATAAAATGTCTAAAATAAAAAGTCAAAATCAATCTAAAATGAAAAGAATATTTCCACTTAAGGTAGCAGCAGACAGAGAAGGGTGAATTTTTTTCTTTTACCTTCTAAGTAAATATCTAGTGACTGAAGCTCACTTTTCTGTGCCCCAGCAAACTTTCACAACTGTTAAAGCACTACAGCCTTTGACATTCACTATTTTCAGTAACACACGGCAACACCAATCTACCAGTAAGAAGACCTGGTATCTCAAGGAAGACTGAGATTTTATTTACCAGAAAGACCAGCAGGAAAGGAACCCGACGAATGTGTTAAAGTCCCAATAGCAAAAGAAGTAAAAATCAGTAAATCAAATGAAAATTACACGGATAGTAATCTCTCTAAAAATCACAGTTCAAAACAGAAACTTGAACAAAAAATTTGAAAGTGTGAGAGTGTTGAAAGGATGTACAAATGAGTCGAGTATCAGCTTATATGGAAATGACATCCCGGAAGGTATGACAAATTAGTGAAAATTCAGGGCTGTGTGACATTAAAGGATCACTTTTCAAAGTATTCTAAGAATAGCAATGAAGACACTTAAGTACAGAAAATATTGAACCTGTAAGTGGAATAATTACTAGATTTGAGAGATAGATGGTAATTTATGGGGAAAATGAACATGCTTAAAATAAATGCTAATGTACCACAAATAAAAAAATCCAGATATTCTAAGATTATGAAAGAAAAATTGGCTAAACCTCATCTTATGCTAGGAATCAAATTATGTGATGAAATTAAATTTAATATTATTTTATTAAGGGACTTTCATTCCTATGTTGATATTAGAATTCGAAGATTTCACAGAAGCATTCATCATATTATGCCATTTCCCCCCTAAAAAAAAAAAAAAAACCTAAAAGGGAAAAAAAAAAAAAAAAACACAGTTTAATTTTATTTTATTTATGTATATTTATATATACACATTTATTTTTTTAAATAACTTCAAGTATGTACATCTACATTCTTACCTGAGTACTCCCTATGACAATCAAGAAGCACTGAACATGTTTACATCAGGAATGAAGACACAAGAAGAAGAGCTGAATCAAGGCTGTGGATCACTTCAGTGAAGGAAGATGCTTAGGTCTCTTGCAGAATGGTCTATGAGATCTGATGAGTCCAAAGTTCTGTGTCAGTATCAGGTCCCACAGGGCTGCCAATACATTGATGTATGAGGCCGAATGAGTTTGGGAGTAAGGTCTTTGTTTTGTTGGAGGATTTTTGTGATGGGAATTTTAGGAGCAGTTTTTAACCACAGCAAGGTATAAAACAAGTTTTTCTTGAAGACAGTAGAGTTTCTATAAACTTCCCATTATTGCTCCACTAACTCTTCATAACAGGATCAACACTGAAGGAGAAGAGACTAGGTCCAGCCTACAGCAAGTACTGAGTTCTTCAATCCTCAATGACATGGAGTCTGTTTTGAAAGCCACTAAGCTAGACAAATCTAGCTTTTTAAAAACAACATGGAGCAAAGCATGCAACTTGACACTAATTTTCACCAGGTGTTTATTCTTGTGAACCATGATGTATACTGCATACATTGTAAAATGAGAAAGTCTTCCTAACACTTGAAGGTTTATATGCATCTAACTCCAAAGAAGAGTTTGGTGAAGAAAGAAATGAGAAGATAATACAAAGAGCCTCCATTTCAACTCATTCCAGCTGGGAATAAATTACCAGCTCCATTTCTGCAATCATAAAAATATATTAATAATATTACAAGTCAGCCCTTATTAAGCTCCTGCAAATCCCATTGCCCATTCCCATTCCTAGCCATCGGGAAATGAATATTAAACAGGCTGTATGTGCAATGAAGTCTCCAAACTAAAGAGAAACAGAACAAATACGTTTGTGCCTTCAGGGAGTTTTAATCTGTTAAGAGAGCTAAAATTCATCCCAGTTTAATTGCTAGAGAAAACATGTTTAACGTAGAATTTATGTTAAAATTGAGTACAAGAGAATTGCTGAGTGAGCACAAGGTAGTCAGAGGAATAAATTACAGGAGATTCTTTATGAAATGAATTTGCAGATGCATGTTAATAAAGGGAGATATACATATGATCAGAGGCTGAAGTATAGTGTTCAATGGTGGGACTTGTATATGATGAGGTCCAAAGTGAATATACAATGTAATAAATTTTGTAAAAATAAAGCCACTCATTAACAGGAGTTAATATACACCAAAAAATTAACCTTGTAAAATGATGAGTATGTGTTTAATTTTAATGTATGCACTTCATAATCATTATCTTCAAATATAAGAAGAAAATTTATTTCTTTTTCTGTGCATTTATTTTTGTGTGCATGTTGTATCTTCATGAGTATGCCTGTTTTCAGTCATGTGGGAGCAGAACAGAAGTTGATATCAGCTGCCTTGTTTAATCACTCAATAATTCTGTTTACTGAGGGAGAGTCTCTCAATCAATCCAAACATCACCAATTCTGACTAGTCTAGTTATACAGATTGTCCTGATGGATCATCTTTGCTTTCCACATGCTGATATTACAGACAACCATAACACCTACCTGGTTTTTACATGGGTGCTGAGGAGCCATAGGCTTGTACTCACCTTAGTACAACATGGAATTTATATCCC
>CABHPP010138874.1:0-28566 GCA_902168425.1 Peromyscus attwateri | reverse complement strand
AAAAAAAAGAAAAAAAAGACTGCACGTGCTTTCACATAACTTGTTTGACACCATTTGTGTATGTATGTATGCATATGCATAAATATAATTTGCAGATACACATCAGTGTTCACTTTACATATATGTAATATCATATATGTACACACATGACACGTACACAGCACATTTTCATGAATCATTGAGGAGAAGTAGCAGAGAAGAAAACAACAATGCTTAAAACAGCCCTCCGTGCACAGCCACACACCTGAGAATGTAGGCAGCACTAGTGGGACTCTGTGTTCTTTTTATTTCATTTTTAAATGAGGGCATGAATTTGGGTGAATACAGAACAGGGGTTGAATCTGGGAGGAGATGAGGGAGGGTGATGAAAATGCTCAAGATGTAATGTATTAAATTCTTCAAGAATTAAGAAAAATATTTTTGGAGTTAAACTACGATTTAAAACAAAGGACAATACTTTTTTTTTTTAATGTGTTTGATCTTTAGAGATTGTAGTTGCCACTGTTTCTGAATCTCTGAGTTCTGTCAGTGTTTCCTAAGTCAGGTCTCCAGTGTTAGTTGCAAAGGATGGTAGACCATTTAATGTTGAAAATGTTGCCGTATTGACTGACGTGATCTTTTGCTAATCTTCCTGTGTAGAGAGTTTTAGGGTTATTTTTTTTATAAGTTAATGTTGCCTTCAGCTTAATTAATTACAATTTTAATTGTGTTGGCTGTAAGCCTTGCCACTCAGTGGTAACAAGGGTTTTATAATTAGCAGGGGCTATGGGATGAGAGATTTAAAAAGAAATTCTTCCTCTTAGCAATGAGAGCAGCCTCTGGTCATTCCTTATTTTCAAAGAAATTTCTGTGAACTGGCTACTATGTAGGGGATCTCCATGGGGTGGAGATGTCTCTGGGATTGTGTACAACGTAGTGTGTGTACGTACATGCACTTCCAAAAGGGGCTTGATCACAGCATTATCCTCTTCCTCTCTCTCTCTCTCTCTCTCTCTCTCTCTCTCTCTCTCTCTCTCTCTCTTAGTACTGCTGAATCCTAGAGTTTTCTGCATGCAAGGCAAATGCTCTACCACTGAGCTACACCCCAGCCCCTTCCTCTAAGCTTAGAGAAGTGGAATGTAGTGAGTGCAGGATCTGTAATCTAACTTTGTGGCTATGAATTCCTGCCCTGAGCTCACTGGCAGCTTCAGTCTCAAGAAATCTCAGTGCTTGTTTCAGGTTTAATTTCCTCACCTGTAAAACTGAGCTGATCATAAGGACACTTATGCTACTAGATTACTGTGAGGATTAATATGCATCCCATAAAGTGCTGGAGCAAAGCTTGGAATGTGGAGTTACCCTTACTTCCATTGTGTTTATGCTAGTACAAGTGTTATTACTGCTGTGTGTTGAAAGTGGCTAGAGAAATGTGGCCTTGGTTTAAAGATGTGGAAACTCCAGGGATCAGAAGCCCTTGGTTTTGGGAAGCTCACAGACAGGAACCTGGCACAGGACTTTCTCTGTAAGCTCCGGGAGGAAACTCTTACTGCATTCTTATTAAAAGAGTGGCTGTAGAGTGAGGTATGGTGGCACATACTTGTCTTCCTGGTACTTGGGAGGTTGACTGAAGCAAGTTGGCTGTTAGCTCAAGGCCAGCCTGGGCTACATAGAAAGTGTCTTCATAAAAAACGGAATATTATTCTGTCATTAGTATCCCTCATGGTTCCTTCAACTCACTCCTCTTTTGAGCCATCAAGGTAGACAGTACTCAGGGAGGCTTGCATTTACTTTACCTCATATGAGTAACCCCCTAGCACAGATGCACATAGACTGTGTCTGGGCTACATGTTCTCCTGATGAAGCCCCCTCATGAAGACAAAATTAGTCTGCAAATAACCCTAGTTAATGAGGATGAAGGCTAGTGGGTAAACACAGCAGTTTCCTGTCCTTCAGATAGATGAGTCTAGAAAGTGCTCTGTGCACTTGTAGGGTGTCCCAGAGGATTCCCAACATCCCCTTCTGCCTGTACCAGAAACCCCAGGACACACCATTTGATTGAGTTTGCCCTGTTGTAATATCACTGTCCCTGCTGCTTTGATCCTATGTCCTTTGACCACCTTGGAAATAAATTTTTTTTTGTTCTGAAGGCCTGTCTTGGGCTCTGCTTTGTGGGGACCCAAACTGAAGTGTACACTTCTCTGAAATCCTAACGCAGAAGCCAGTGACAATGTACATCTATAACAAATGCCATTTGTTCTGGTCGGTACTGACTCCCCGAGGTCTGCCCCAGTGTCTGGCAGCCCGTAAGCATCATCAACTGCTGCCTGAATGATTGAGGCAGAGAGTGAGCGAACCAACATGCTTCTAGGACCCTGATAATGAGCAGGTCAGCTGGGGGTTGTTTGGTTTTATTTACTAAGCACTGCATTGGAGACACGGCAAGAGGATGCTTGGAGGGCTTTATGTTATGCCTGGTTAGCTCCATCTTTAGTCATGGCATGTTTTCTGTTTTCCTTATGGTCACAAAGAAGGGGAAGTTGGTAAATATACCAGTTCTTTGTCTCCAAAACTGTCTCTGAGAATATATATATATATATATATATATATATTTACATATTGTCAAATATTCATCAAATGGGCTGCTTCAGGTAGAAATGGTTGAATGCTTTGATGCACAGTTTGTAAGAAGAAGCTTGGAGATCCAATGCATGGTCAAGGATACATCACAGTGAGTGATGAGGACTATGAGAGAAGCTGTCATTAGAAGTACATCTTGCTGTGTGTGGGTTCAGGTGACCATCCCCCATACCTGCTAACATCATAAGACCAGAGGCATCCTCACCTGATTGAAGAATGAGAGGCATCCCCTTAGCATGGGCATGCTCCTGCCTCATATATTCCAAATTAACACAAATTCTTCAATGCAGTAAGTTTGTAATTTTACTTTTTTAATAGAGGGCAGATTTGAGTTTAGGCTTTGTAGAATCTCCCTGCCCCCATGATTTCAGATATTGATCAGAGGCAGCTGGTATTACAGTGTGGCTAGCAGATCACTACTGTAAGAACAATCAATTCAAGCTGCATACTCAAGATGGATCTTTATCAGCCAAGTTTGGACACAACTAGATCACAAGGTAAAGTTCCTGTCAGAATTCTAGAATTCCCTTCACAGCTGAGAGACCCACTTGGTCGCTAAAGAGGAGGTAGAAACTAAGGAGGAGATCTTTATAGATGTGTGTGGTTATGGAATGGGCCATGTTTAGTGTTCAATAGTAAGGTACTAAAACCCCTGACAGTGTATGAGGCAGATGATGAACAAAGTTCAGGACAAATGAATCTAGATAAGAGGATCTAAGCTTGTAGTTATTCAGGCTTTCATCTAATATCTTTCTGGCTGACTTTAAATCTGTTCTTAGTTACCACATTGCAAAATATGAGCCTGGCTGAAATTACAATGGAAGGGAAATGTTGAGATTCCAAAGAGATGTTAAGGACTCTTGGAGATTTGGGCTGATGGGTTTGGGTAGAACATGGCTGTTAGTGATGTTGCTAAGGTCATGATGATGACGTAGTAGTGATTATGGTGGTGGTAATGATGGTGATGGTGAGGATGATGATGTTGATGATGATGATGACAGCACTTGTGCTGCTGATGGTGATGTTGGTGATGATGTGGGTGATAGTGATATTGAGGGTGGTAGTGGTGGTAGTGGAGGTGATGATCATAGCATTGATCATGGAGGTAACAGTTTTGGTTGTGGTAATGATGGTGGTGGTGTGATGATGGAGATGCTGGAAATGTGGATGATGGGGATGGTGCTGGTTGCTAAGATGGTGGCAGTGATAAGAGTTAGAGGGTGGTGGTAATGATGGTGATAGTGTTATAGTCATGTTGGTGATGATAGTAGTCATCATAATTGTGGCAGTGTTGATGATAATGGCATTGTAGTAATGATGATGGTGATAATGGTGATGATGATGATGGTGCTGGTGATAGTGATGATTGTAGTATTGATGATGGAAATATCAGTGCTGGTGATGGTGATAAAGTAGGCAATGGTGATGCTGATATTAATGGTGATGAATATTGTGGTTACTGTGGTAACAGAAATGATGCTAATATTTATTTTGCCTTAGGAGCTCTCCTTATCTCTTAATCTTCATAATCACTCAAAAGTTTATGGTAGGTATCATTCTCATTAAAATTATTGTTCAGGTTAAAGCTAGAGGAACAAGCCTCAAGAGGTCCCACAATTAATATGCCATGGAACCCAGACTCAAAGCCAGACAGGCTGATTCCAAAGGCCACATGCTGAATTCCACATAGCCTTTATTCTAATCTAACATCTTATTTTCCAATTTAAACTCATCAAGCTCAGAACCATTTAGATTCAGTTCTAAGCAAGACCCTATATCCCACTGCTAAGGGACTTCTGAGTGTAATGAACAGAAAATTGTGCTCAGATCCTGGGGTTAATGGCTGGGAGGCAGGACTTTGCAAACCACAACTTTATTATCCAAGCAACAATTTCATTAAGTAGACAAGCAACTCACAAGGGTACTGTGAACAGGATGATGTGTTTTAAAGGTCAAAAGCTGGTTTCCTGTAGACTTAAGTAAGTCAAGAAAAAGGTGAGATGTGCAATGTGGCTTTATGCCTTGTCTGAGCAGACTCCCTACTCTGGCATGCTCTAGTATTCTTACTGCTCTGGGATCCACACAATACAGGCTGTCTCACACTCTACAGAGAGGAAATCCTGCTACTTAGAGCTACCTAGGGGCTTATGCAGCTTCAGTGGCCAAGTCCTTATCTCTTGCCAGGATTCCACTATTCCTCACATTACTCAGTAACATGAGTTAGCACAAAGGGAAGTATTTCCAGAAAACAAAACAAACAGCTTTTATGGAAAGCTCATTTCTAGGAAACACTAACTTACTTTCTAGAGTAAGTGAAAATATGTGGCTTCTGCCTTTTGTCATTTAAACTTAAATGTATGCATATGAATAAATAATGCTAAAAGAAACTGGAAGCGGGGGACTAGCCTTGTTCTTATCTTCAATGATGCCATCATTCTCCAAGAACCCCAATGTTGTGGGGTCCTTGTGTATTTGTAGCAGGAATCTTAAAAGTTCTTAATAAAACAAACCTGAGGCCAGTTATTGGGGTGAATACTGGAAGGTCAGAGAGGTAGAACAAGCCACAGCTAACCTCACCTGGCAAACTTCTCAGCTGATCTTGTTTCCTCAGACTGGAAGCCTCTGTGTCCTCATATCTGAATGGTTCTCAGCTGAACTGTGCTTCTCGAAAGCCTGAAAGCTTAACCAGCCACATCCTTAACCAGGCCAAATGCTTCTCCAGGCCAAAATGCTTACCCAGGCCAAATGCCTGAGTTTCTGGTCCTCACGCCTTATATACCTTTCTGCTTTCTACTACCACTCCCTGGGATTAAAGGCTTGCTTTCTGGGATTAAAGGCGTGGGTCACTATACTTGACTGTATCCTTGAACACATGGATTTCTGCCTCTGGAATGCTAGGATTAAAGGCATGTGCTACCACTGCCTAACCTCTGATTAATATTGTGGCTGTTCCGTCTCTGACCCCAGATAGGTTTATTAAGGTACACAATATTTTGGGGAACACAATACCACCACATGTATTCTCCAAGAATACACAGCTAATATTGCATAAAATAATAAGGATTTCCAAATATTTAGTAGATGATACGAGCATGCCAGGTACTGAACTCCTAGGTAAGATCTCAATAAATATTCATGACAAGTACATTGCCATCTGTCCTATACAGGTGAGTTAGTCAGCACTTGGGGAGGTTAAGCAAAAATGGTAAAGGCAGGATTTGCACCCCTTGCCCGACTTCTCTGTCCTCTGCTGCTTGTAGTACAAAGTGGAATAGAAGTTATACTAACTAAAGCACGGATCCACTGGATCTAGACCTTTTAGAAAGAACACTGCAAACTAAGCATGGTAGCACACACTTCTAATCCCAGTAATTGGGAAGCTAAGGTAGGAAGATTGAGAATATGAATCCAGCCTGGGCTACACAGAGGAACCTTGTCTCCTAAACCAAAATACAAAAAACAGAAACAAACAGAAGAGTGACTTGGTGTAATGGGTAGAGGTTTACATATTGGTTTCTGGGTAGGATAGATGAACCTATGTAAATCACTCCATGTCTCCCAGCTCTCATTTCTCAATCAAATGGAAATCCTAATAGCCAGCTCTGAGGGATTCTTGGATTAAGGGAAATGTTATTCCCCAGCTACCCCACAGGAGTGTCTCTCTTTGCATTTTGCTCTCTGACCAATGCTCACATCAAGGCAATGGCTCCTTAAGCTGATCAATCTTTTCCAAGTTCATAAAAAATAAATTTTCACATGTTTTCCTTCTGGGAGGTTTTGAATTTTAACCTCTAAAGACCTTCTGGTACCTAGTAGTGGTCTTTTCATCTCTGTGGTACAGGGTTTAGCACACCAGGTTCCGTGGCTCATATAATGACAGAGAAAGTAAAAGTTCCTTCTTGAAATCAGTCTGAGAAAGACAGCATGATACTGAAGCCTCCCATGTACACTAACCCACTGCAGGGTCTGAGAAGTCCCACAATGCAGCTTCTGAAGAAGTCTTGCTCAGTGACATGCCTATTTTCACATTTCTTTGAGCAATGTTTTGTAACACATGGTTCATTTTGAGAGATACCAGCATGATAGCTTAAAGACTTTGATCTTATTTATTGCTGATTAATTAATTTATCATAGCAACTCTTCTAGGAACAGGGATGCCCAGGCCTGTAGAGCCACCAAGTCTCAGTGACATTAAGGAGTTGATCCTCTGCAGTGGAGGCCTCCATTTAAGAAGCTGGGAACACAACTATCTGAAATCCTTTCTTGAATAGTGTTGGATAGAACCACTACCTTCTAAATTATTTAATCCTAAAAATTTTAGACACTGTGCCAAAGGGCAAGCAAGAACTTTTGCTCCAAGATGCTGTTCCAGGCCTTTTTGCTGATTTCCATTTTTGCTGCTCACACTCTCTCTAACCACCTACCCTCCCATAGCAGCTGCTTCTTCCAAGTCTGCCCTCTTCCTGTCTTCAGGAAGCCCCCTTCTCCCTTCAGGAGTGATGTATCCTCATCCTCCACAGCACAGCACAGCTCTCTCATTCCCCTCACCCTCTGAAAGCATCTATTTCTTCTAAAATAAAATCCCAAGCTTGTATCGCAGGCTATGACGCTCTTCCACTCCTTGTCCTGTTCTCCGACCTCCTCTCACCTCGCTTTCTCCATATTCTATTCAAGCAGCATTTTTCTCCCTCCAATTTATTAAACCAGTTTCTGCCTCAGGGCCTTTGCCCTTAAGGTGTTATTTGTCTAGAAGCCTCCCTCCTTGCTAGAAGGTAGCCGAGGTGGGTCCTTCCCATCCTGAATATCTCAGCACACATGTCATTTTGTTATGAAACATCGTTCTTTTTGCCCATGACCAAGGCCTCCTCTTTGCTCTTTTCTGGTTTGTTGCATCATCGTCTTTCAGTTACTTTATCATTTCTCTGGTGATTGGCGTGCGCATTGTCTGCCTCCTTCACACAGAAGACAAGATCTATGAGACAGCCGAGTCTTATTCTGAGTCTGTATTGCTGCCGCCGTGGAACTGCGGAATGCATGTAACAGAGTATGCTTTTATGAAATAATGTGCCTTACCTAATTTGTGGAATAAATTAGTATGTAGAGAGTGGCCAGCTAAGGAGAACAGGGCCCTCTCTGAATCAGCTAAGCATGGCACATACAAGCTCACAAGAGACTGAAACAGTAAGCACAGGGCCTACATGGGTCTACAGCAGGTCCTTGGAATAGATACTAGAGTTACTAGCTTAGTATTTGTAGGGAACTCCTGACTGTGAGAACTGGTGGGTCTCTGACCGTTGTATCTACTCTTGGGACTCTTTTCCTCTTACTAGGTTGCACTGTCCGACTTTGATATGACAGTTTTTTGCTTCATCTCATTATATTTTATTTTGTCACGTTTGATTGTTACCTCTTAGAAGCCTGTTATTTTCTAATGAGAGACAGAAAGGGAGTCCATATGGAGGGGAGGGGAGGAGGAAATGGGAAGGAAAACTAAAATCAGTATTACATTAAAAAAGAATCTATTTTCAATAAAATAAAAAATACAAAAAAAAAAAAAAAAAAAGAGGATGCCTGTTTGAACTGTGCTCCTTCAGGAAGATTTCAGGTTCCAAGCACCACGTATGGCAGGTCACTTGTGGTCTTTGAAACCATGACTGAGTGGTGTTTTTTTTTTGCTTATAAATAACTCCCATACTTTATCTATGTCCTATCCATTCTGGGTGATGGACAGTACCACTCCTCCATGATTATCTCATGAGCGCGCGCGCGCGCACGCACACACACACACACACACACGTTGCTGGAGAGCTTCTCTCCAGCCCCCAAGTCCTGCCAGCTCCCAAGTCCTGCCAGTCCCAGAACCCATTTATAAAATAAACACACAGACGCTTACATTATTTAAACTGCTTGGCCATTAGCTCAGGCCTATCATTGTCTAGCTCTTACTCTTATATTTAGCCCATTTCTATTAATCTCTACTTTGCCACGTGGCTCATGGCTTACTGGTACTTTACATTTTCCTTGTCCTGTCGGCGGCTCCAGGCAGTCTCCCCTATCCTTCCTCCTTCCTCAATTCTCCTCTCTGTTAGTCCTGCCTTTACTTCCTGTCTGGCTACCGGACACACACACACACACACACACACACACACACACACACACACACACACACGACTACTGGCTGTCAAAGCTGTTTGTGCTGGCCAATTAGTTGATTTCTGTTCTCCCCAGAGGGTGTGCAGGTTAATTACCTCCGAGCCTCCCCCTCCTGCATCCCTGCTTTTATTTTCAACTTGCCTCCTGTTGTTACATTGTTTCCCTTACTCGAGCCACAGCTGTCTTTATTAGTGTCTTTCTGGGTAGGTGGAGTGAACTTTGTAGCTGTTGCTGTGAGCTATTCAGTGTACAATGATTGTCTATTTCTTAGCTCCTGCCTGGGATGTTGGATGGCATGTGAACCTTGCTGTAGGGGGTGGGACTGCATCCAACCAGTAGTGTTTAAAACTCATGATTTAGAATAACTGCCACGTGGTATTCGAGTTCAAGTCCACCAGAGTCCTAGAGCCTGGACTGGAACACTGTATGTGGACTTGACTCCTTAGTGGGTTTTGTGCCTCAGTTTCTTCATCTGTAATATAGAAACAATTACAGAACCCCCTCATCTGATAGAGGTAGTCTATGGGAACATTTGACTCAGTAGTTGGCACCTACTAAGTTCTCTAGACACAATTTGGAAAATGATGAGCACTAATATTTGGATTGTATGAGTTTCAGACTCCTGATCCCAACAGCTCCTGCGGCCTTGGTTTCAGAGAAGGTAGGCTCCCAATGCTAGCAATCAAGCTGGCTTCAGTTAGAGAATACTTACTGGATATTATGTCCCATGCTAGCCTATGAGGATCAAGGAGGGTGAGGACACAGAATTGCCTTGAAAAACTCCATGAGACTGCCACTATTTACATGAGAAAACAATAGTTATGAGAGCTGGAGGTGTGTGTGTGTGTGTGTGTGTGTGTGTGTGTGTGTGTGTGTATGTATGTTTCCTAGAACACACACATCCTGAGTGTGATTCCTAGAACTAGCATACAAAAGCCAGACAATGTGGCCTGTGCTTGTAAGCCAAGCACTGGGAGGCAGATATTATTGAATCCCTTGAACTTGTTAGATAGCCAACCAGCCCATCCTATTCAGTGAATTCCAGGTCTGTGAGAGACCCTGTTCTAGGAAAACAGGTGAATGATACCAAAGGAATGACATGGAAATTGTCCCCGTACCACATGAGTGTACTCACACATGTACCTACCCCCATACCCCCCCAACACACACATATATGCACATACAAGAAGTATAATTTTAAGTCAAGACACAATTAATTGGACAGAGAGTTAAGGAAAAGGGACTTGAAAAACATGGACATACCTCTGGAGTCATAGTGGACACCTAGCATCTTAGGAGATGTAAGAATTGGGCTGGACACTAGAACAGGGGTTAGATACAGTTAAAATGACATCAATCTGTGATGATAATGGGAAAGGAAAGCACTAATTTATGGATTGATTGAAGAGGGGGCTGAAATGGTTGGCCCTGTAGAATTGACTTTTGGGTGGTAAGCCCAACCATTTTTGCCGACAATAGGTGTCTTAGTCCAGATAGCATGTGCTTGATCAGGTGTGGTAATCTAAAGAAGTTAGCACTCTGAGTTCACTGTTGCCAATGGAGGAGATGGTATCTCTAGAGAAGATCACATGGCTATAGAAGCAAGCTTTCTAGAATGGTATGTACAAAGAGGAAGAGTGACCATGTAAACTGGGCGGTAGGATGGAAGGGAGACTCAAGGTCAGAGTATCCAGAACAAGTTCTGATGTGAGGGGAAGGGCACAGAAATCCTGCAAAGGCAGGAGTGGGTTGCCTCGGGAGACATAGGCTGTCTTCCCAATCCCTGAGGTATATACAATGGTTACCTCATCATAGATGAATGAGCCAACTGCAACATGAAACACATTCACTTGAAATCTTGCGTGGTACACATTTGTAATACCAGCATGTGTGAGGCTAAGGTAGTTGTGCTGTATGTTTGATGGTGGCCTAGACTACATAATAAGAACTGGTCTTACACCTCCACTAAGAGACATATCAAAAAGATTCATTTGCAGTGAATATATTTAAAAAGTGCTTTTGTGCTAAACATATAAAAGCTTTTTTCTTGTCATTATTATGTCAACAATATAGTATAACAATCTTTGTATAGCATTTATATGATATTAGACAACCATCTAGAGATAATATAAAGGGAACAGGAGTTGTGTGTAGGCTACATGAAAATGCTGCATGATTTTATGCAAGAATCTTGACAGCCTGGGTGGACTTTAATATCCACAGAAGTCTTGATTCAAACCCCAGGATACCAAGGGAAGTCTGTAGCAGTTCTTTGTCAACTGTAATTATTTCAAAGTCCACAGGCTCCTTATTTAGCTGCTGTCATTTAGAGTGACACGTTGAGTGCTGGGTGGCTGTTTGCACCAGGTTGAGGAACATTTGGTTCTTGCTGTCAGTCAGTGTCAGTGGCCTGCTGGAATCTACCCCAAGTACATTTCCTAAGAGCTGGAGTATTGGAACTGAGTTAACTTTGAAACACGGATGTCCTGAAAGTTAGACTTTAATCAGAGATTCTAAAATATTTATGGGCTTGAGTGGATGAAGAAACTGTGGGCCCGTGGTGTTTGCCTGGAATAGTTGACCATGTTGGGGGCAAAGATGGCAACAGGTCAATTTTTGCATCTCCAGAAAGTTCTATTTTGTGGTAAGATGAGGACATGAATTCTGATTCCTTTTCTTCCTTACTCTAACAACATTAAGTTCTAGTTGAAACCAATATGCACTTCATGAAGGAGATCTTCTAGCTGACTATGACTTAAATGAAACTACAGGTCACACATACACATACACACATACACACACACACACACACACACACACACACACACACACACACACCCCATACACACATGAGCACATACATGCACACACGCATGCATGAGCACATCCCACAGCACATGTGTAGAGGTCAGAGAACAGCACTGTAGCTAGTGCTCCCACCATGTAGATTCCAGGGACAGAACACAGGTTTTCAGTCTTGGCAGCAAGCATCGTTACTTCTTGCATCATTTCCCTGGCCCATACTTTCTCTCTGATAGAGCATGAAGTTTGAACCAGAAGAGGTTTCTTCAGGTTCTGTTTTTACCTTCTGAGTTCCTTCATGATTATGAATTCACCTTTCAGCCACCTGTATAACGCTGTAAATACATAGAGCAAGGATTTGAGAGGGCTAAAGGAGCACATTACAACCCAACAAGATTCTTTGAAAAAAGCTTTGCTGACAACTTAACTGATCAGTTTCCTGTTACATCTCACTGGTTCTAGACATCTCTCCATAAGCCTTGCAAATGTAATTATTTGGCTGGGCACATCCATCTGCTTTCAAAGAGGGGGAGGAGAACAGAGAATTAAGGTAGCCATGTCTATTAGGTACTTTTCTACTGTTGTGATAAACACCATGACCAAGGCAGCTTATAGAATAAAGAGTTTATGTGGAAGTACAGTCCAGAGGGAAAAGGGTACATGACAGCGTAGTGGCTGGAGATGGCAGCTGAGCGCTTACCTCTTGAACCTAAGAAAGAAACAGAGAAAAAACTGGGAACGGTATGTTCCTTTGAAACCACAAAGTCCATCTTCCCTAGTGACATATTTTCTCCATCAATGCCATACCTCCTAAACCTAACCAAACAATATCCAACTGTGAACCCTGTATTCAAATATCTGAATATATGGGAGGCATTTTCATTTAAACCCCACACCACTGAACAATATCTGTCACAATGCATGTTTAGTTTGCTGAAGACAAAAGGTCTATGATTTCTTCCCTGGCAGCATCCAAACTCATGGTCTAGGACACATGCCTAACGTGTCTGAGGTTCCACACTTGAATGCTGACATTTCTGATGTCCAGGTAGTGTGGAAGAAGAAACAGATGCTGGCATGGCTTTTATGCAGAAGAATGAACTTTGGCAGGTTGCTAAGCAACTTTAGGCCTGTGTTTTCTGGTCACACAGCACCATCTCTGATAAATTGTTTGGAGGACTGAATGGAATTATAAGTATAATGACTTGGCTTTGTGAATTGGAACATAATAGATGGTTGATAAATGTCAGTGTTACTTTTTTTTAATGCACAAAGTTGGAGGTTGTTCTTTAAGGATCATAGCATTTGGACTTGCCAGATCATTTATTTAAACAGCTGTGATGGAATGAAAATTTTAGTTTTCTTATTTCTTTAAATCTGTCAAGATTCTTTGAGGCCAGTGAGATGGTTCAGTGGGTAAGGGTGATACAAGCCCAATGACCTGAGTTCAAATCCCTAGAACTTGTGTAAAGGTGGAAGGAAAGAATCAACTCCACATTGTCCTGAGACCTCCAAATATGTATCATCATGCCCACACTCACCTGCACCTCTCTCTCTCTCTCTCTCTCTCTCTCTCTCTCTCTCTCTCTCTCTCTCACACACACACACACTCAAAAACCTCCTAATAATTAAAAAATTCTTATTACATTTAAGCAACTACCAATAGGATGAAGGTACATGTCATGTAGTGGTTGTGTGCATGTACCTCCCATGCAGTTACACTTTGCTTCATTCAAACCCAGGCAGTTCAGCTGCAGTCTAATAAATGGACTGAATTTAACTTTCACATTCTTAAATAACTCTCAGGCAGGAAATAAAGCAGATAAGACTTGAGGAAGATAGATGTGTGCACATTCTGGTTTTGACTGATAGATCTTTTCAAGAATGTGAGATGATGGACTTGGATTTTCATCACAGTTGAAGAGAGCAAGAGTCAGACTTTCACAAACTCATCCCACGTGGAGGAACCACACCACACCAAAACTCCACAGAAAAAGGAAGAAAGCACGGGACAAAGCATTACGCTCAGGGTTCTGTTGGACGTGACTCTATGCGTGTGCATTTGGAATGTGCTTTGACTTCAGTCTATACACCCAGGGCACAGCTCTACTGTAAAGCAAGACACACTCACAAAAGGACAGAGCCCCTTCTGGCCCACCAGAGTTATGCTGCATTTATGTGACGGGGGACAGGAATTATGAGCTCTGCAGGGCAGCTGCTGCATGTCTGCTGACAAGTTGCATGCCACTTTTCCATAGTGACTGTTCTTTACCTGGAAAAGATTCTCCATGGCAACCTCTGCACAGGGTGCTTCTGTCTTTTTAAAACATACACATTGGGAAGGAAGTAGAAAACGGAGGCTTGTGTCCCTAAGGAGAGAAAAGGAGGGGTTGCAGATCCCGGGGAAAGAGTCAAGTGTCTATTTTCTTCCACATTTCTGACATTTCTTCTTGGCTGGGTATAGGTGGGAAAGACGGGATTAAAGTTCACTTTGTAGATGACATCAGTGAGCCTTCCTATGAGACATGGTTTGGGTCAATTAGTTTACACTGTTCTTGGTCACTTAAGTTTTGGCCTAGTGATTTGCTAAAATGTCAAAGGACACTTTGGCCACCCTCCACCTGCTCAATAAAGACTGCTCACCAAAACACAAGTTCGGAGGACTCAATGGCCAGAAAAGAGTTTCAATACAGTGTTTTCAAAGATAGGAGTTTTCAGCAGACAGGGAGGGCTGAGAGCCCCAGAATGACTTTTCTATTATGGGCAGAATATTTTGCTAGCTGAAGTCTTTCTGAAGGTCTAAAATGGGAGTTCTCTGTAGCAAAATCTTTCCTTTGCTCACATGGAGTAAGCACAGAAAACAAGGCACAGATAACAAAGAAACCCTCAGCATCCACTTCTTCAGACTCCTTCATGCAAATGCCCTGAGCTGATTTTTGTTCTTCCCCACACCATTCGCCTCTCCTCCTCCCATCAATACTTCAGCTTTTAAAAATAATTTATCCTATGAGATTATACTCAGAGACAATATTTAATTTTAAATTAAGGGAGTGTGTAATACATTGTAGTGTACTTGTAAGTAACAATTGTGGTAGAGGACAGGTGCATATTGCAAAAAATAGAAAGTTCTAGAAAGTTGTTAGGTTCCTAGAATATAAAAAAGGCATATGGAACAAAGACAAGCACACCAGTGGCTTTGGGAAGTTTTCTCCTCTGAGATCTTGCTGTTGTTTCAGTGAAGTGGAGAAAGAGAATGATGTCTGAGATCTTGCTTTTGTTTCAGTGAAGTAGAGAAAGAGAATGATGAAGGATGAGCATCACACAAGCTGCTGACCCTGGTAGGTGCCCCTTAAACCTGCAGTTGTGTTGGTCAGTTGTGGGCAGAGAGTGAGAATATAAACATTAAATCATGGCAGGCATGTAGCGAAAGGTCCAGAAAGGTCATCTTCATATCTGTCTGGCACTTACGCTTGGTACTTTCCCATAAAAACTATTGAGAGGAAATAGAAGCTGTGATTTTTAGCAAGATATAGTAATAGTTCTGCTGGCAGGCACTAATGGTCTAAAGATGTCCAAATCTGCTTCTTAGTACTCTGTAATTACCTTTCTCAAAAATATTTTCATATTGTCAACTATTCTGGTTGAAAATACATATCCTTATCTTTATTTGTTTGATTGGTGTGTGCATGTTAAGAGTGTATATGGGTGCACACATGCATGTGGGTACATGTGTACATGTAGAAGTCAGAGGATGACCTCAGATGTTGTTCCTCAGGTGCTTTCCACTTAGTGTTTGAGGCAGTCTCTCATTGACCTGGAACCTCACCAAGCAGGCTAGGCTGGGAGATCAGTAAGGTCCAGGGATCTACCAGTCTTTACTTCCATTTTACCATCAATGGACTAACAAGCATGTGTCATGTTAGTGGCATTTTACGTGAGTTCTGGGGATCACACTATGTCCTTTGTGAAGCAAGTGTTTTACTGACTGAGCTCACATATGCTAATTTTAGCTAGTAAAGAAAAAAATGTAGAGTCAATGAACATATTACTTACCTCCTAAAAATTAGGGTGAAGAACTTGAAATTGTTTCATGAATCTCTCTGCAAATGCCCAATGTACAGAACAGCTCAGGATGTCACCTACTACATAAGAGTAACATATCAGAGGATGCATATGCTCCTTTTCATCTTTCTAACCTCCTTGAAGCTGAGTTATGTAAAGACATCATCTACTGAATTAAGATAGATTTGATATTTATTTTGGTGCTGAAGCACTTATGAGCCAAAGGTTTAAGATTCCTACCCCTCTTCTCCAAGGATCATGACCCTCATTGGGACAGCAGTGGGCATGGGAGAGGCACAATGTCAAAGTTGTCAGGAGCATTGTGTAGATATATGGCTTCCATGTTAAAATAATCATGAAATGTGTATTGCTAAGGTTTGTGTTTGTATAGTATAAAGGAACAGATAGAGTGCTTGCTAAAAACTACACTTTGGAATCAGTGTTGAAGTGGAACCCTAGCTGTAGTCCTTATGCCCTGATGGAACATAGGACACTGTGCCACTATTTCCTTGTGTGTCTAATAGGAACTCCTTACCCCTGTGCAAGTCATGTGAAAGGACCAGTGCAAACCTTCTAGTACATGGTGTGGATTCAGTCACATCGATAATCATCCTCCTCATGTGTCATTATCAAGAGTTGGCTTCCATGATGAGAGACAATTTCCATGAACCAATATGTGACAGTGCTTCTGTCTTATGAGTTACTGCCTTAAACTGTAGCACTCTATTTCAGATTGGCAGGGAGAATTCTGAGAGTCATTACCACCTTTTAATTGTTAAGGAATTCCAGTAGGATTTCTGATGCATTGTTATAGCCATCATTTTAAGGCTAGTATTTGTTTATGTTAACTCGTGCAAATATTGATATACCAAATGCCAGGTCAATTAGCCTTAGAAATTAATTATGTATTTAAATAGCAGTAAGATGAGAAATACACACCACGGAAGTTAGAGTTGGGAATAGATTCTGTAAAGTGAACACAGTTTCAATAATATATGGGGGATGAATAATTCCCCACCAAACACCAAAGTAATAATGTGCTGTAAGTACTGCTTTCCCCTGTAGACACTGCCAGGAATTCAGTGGGAAACAAGTAACATTATGAGGAAATATTGATTCACTGTGGGCACAGTGAGTCCTGTTATGATAAAGACAGTCTGTGGCCATTTGTTTTTTCATTTCCTTCTTTAAAGAAAAAAACTAAATATATGACTTGCTTACTGTAACCAAGACATTTAGATTGCATCCTTTTATAGAATAAAAAGATTTATTGGGCTTCAATTTTTTTCCCCCATGACTTGGGTACCCCGAGGTCATGAAAAAGTGAACTCATTCCATTACACTAGCTTTGGGTTTTATACTTACATTAAGTCTGGAGTCTGATATAGGAATCCATTCCAATCAGTAGAAAGCCTCATCTGACTTGTCTGGATCCATGCAGTGTTATATCTTAAACTATGACAATATGACAAAATGGAGCATATTGCACTTCACTGGGGCCTGGCCCCACAGTATGTAATATTGGATCAAGTTCCTCAATGGTACTCAGTGTTTCACCTGAAAAGTTCAGATAATAGTTCTTCTACTCATGGAGGAGTTGTAAGGATTACATAAATGGTGCATATAGAAATTTAAATATATACTACATCAATACTAGGGCCCACTCAAGTTGATGTACCTATGGGTGATGTGACTTAAGTTCAGTCGTGCATCTCAAACTACAGTGAATAACACCCAGTAGAAAGGACTTAAAGCGACTTCACAATAGCGTGCCAGAGCAGCCAAGCACATTCAGCTTAGGTGGGAGGTATTCTGATGATGGTAGTACTTGGCATTGATTTGTTGGTGCACTTTCTTGGGGGTGAGTACCTTTCTGCACTTTCTGTGCAGAAATGTTGCCTGTCTCATACTTTGAAGGAAGAGATGGGGAATTATTAAAGGTTGCTCTGCACAGTACTTTCCCTTTCAAATATCCCTTCTAGATTAAACTACTGCATTTTCCAGTCAAGTAATAGTCTTTCTCATCTTGAGGACATCCAATGATTTGGGATTATCTTTATGTATGTAAGGAATTTGGAGGTCAGTGGGATGGTTCAGCTGGTGAAGGCATTTGCTGCACAAGCCTGGCAACCTGAGTTCCATACCTGGAATCCATATAAAAGTAGAAGGAGGGAAAGGATGTCATAAAGTTAGTCCCTTACTTCCACACAAACACATTCCTCACACACTATAAATAGATAAATAAATAGCACTTAGAGAAAGTCAGCAACACTCAGTGTAACCACTACCTCTACTTTATAGGACATCGAATCATCTCAGGACAGTTGAACCATTTTTTTTCTGGTGTTTCCCCACTAAATGTACCATAAAACCTAGACACATAGCACTTTTATTACTCTGCTTCCTAGAATCCACCTTTCAGAACTATGCACATGCTAGCTTGTCTTCCTTAAAAGTCCTCATTCTCAGAGTGACCTCATCAGGCTTATGGAGACGTTCACTGAGCCTGCTCTGGAGAAGGACATTGTGGAAGTATCCTAGGTTAGATTGCATCTGGCCATGGAGTTAGCTGACCATGGATTGACGCTTAGACTATTGTACTCAGCCTGTTCCTCCCTTCCTTCTCTAAGAGCCTTAGCTGTAAAGTGTGGGAATACTAAAATGTAGAGAAAGCTCAGTGTCCAGCAGTAGTTCATGAGGTTCTGCTTCCTCAGGCTGCCAAACTGCCGCTTGATAGCCAGGCGATATGGTACGTCCTGATGTGGACATGCTTTTAGTGAGCTCACAGAAAACCCTTTAACAGTCCTGCTGTTCCCACTCTCCTCTCATTTTAAACCCATGCCCAATCCAGTTGGATCCTCCCACATCGTATGACAGGAAGGAAGGCAGCTGCAAGGATCTTTGTTAACAAAGAGAACTGAAGTGCTGGGCAAGTCAGTCGAGAAGATGGGCATCTATTCTGCTGGTTTCTAGTTAATTCCTTGCCTTCTCGGTCAACGGGGCTCAAGCTTGGTCTGATGGCAAGAGGAGACACAAGATCAAGGCGCGAGCGAAAGAAAATACATTCTGATTTCTCAGGTTGTTTTGGGAAATCTGTTTGGTCAGCGGGCCTTGACAGTCAAAGAATGCGTGCTTGGCTGTCCTTGATGCTGCCTCTACGGGGAGCCTTGAGGAAGAATGCTGCAGCCCACACACACAAAAAAGGCAATTGGAGGGACTAGCTTGTGGTAACTTATTGTGAAGCTAGATTCTTCCTCATTGAGACAGCTCATTAGGCGACTCATCTGTGATTAGTAAGAATGTAGAGATGTCTTCCTTTTTAACCCTTAAGATAGTTGCAGTCGACTTTCAGTTCCCTGCCACCAAAAAGGACCAGTTCAGTAAAGTTTTTTCATCTCAGATCTTTTCAACCTGGGTTGCTTTACCTTTTGGCCATGATGTGACTCTATAGACTCCCCTGATTTTTGTTATTTCATTTTTTTTTAAAGATGGTGTTAGTATTTATCTCTTTTTTGGGTGTGAGGGGAGTAAAACTTATTAAAGTCAAGTAAGTTGCCCAAGGTCTTATGCTGGCTACTAGTGAGTAAAACCGGGATCCTATGTTGTGTATTCTCACCTGCATGTGATAGGGAGGCAAACTGGGAACCTCTAACCTTCCTCATACAAGGACACTTTACATCTCCTTATTCTCTAGGGTGGTGTCCATAGTTCTTTCCTTAATTCTGTTTCCATGGTTCACTGTACATTGATGTGCCTTGAATATTCTGGCATTTGCTTGGGGGTGGGAAGCCTTTCTCCAGACCTCAGCTTCAGATGCTGCCCACCTAACCATCTGTGGCAACAGATTTGTGTGTTATCAATTAAAGTCTAAAGGAAGTTGGCAAAGCCTCCTACTCTAACAGGATGGGCTAAAGACGTTCCTGTTAAGACAGAAATGGGTTGTGTCTATGATGGTGGTGGTTGGCAGCTTTCCAAGAACACTTTAAATATACCCCGTGTCATGAATCGCCTAGCTTACATTCACTTCCAGACATTCTTCCCAGAAGTAGCTCTCCTCCATAGAATGGACCAATGCATAACTTGACAGGGCTACAGTCTGGAAAGCAGAGCAAAATGCCCAATTTGGAGATCTAGCCCTGTGAATTTCACATTGACATTCACTTGGGAAGTTACCCCATTTAAAAAATCTACGAAATCTTCATATATCTATAATGCTAAGTTCCATTTACAGCCAGAGAGTCCTTGGGTTCAGCTACTCAGGAAGACCATGTATCTCTTTGAGCTGGCTTCCTTGGTTACTCCAATGGTATTAAGTACACAGGATGAGCAGCTATTATTCTAACACAGACAATCTCAGGCCCATGCTCTAAATCTGTGAAAAAAAAATCTTTCACAAAACTGGATGAGTTAAATTTTAATATAGAGATGTATAAAAAACTATGTTGATGTATAATAAACTATGTTTACTATATCTTATTCCCTATGTTATGTCCCAGGGGATTACAATATGTAACTTCTATTCTGAAAGCACTTACCAGCAACTAAGGCTAGCTGATTAATCTATCTCATTACTTTAAAAGGGTTTTTCAGGGGCTAGAGAGGCAGCCCAGCAGTTATGAGCACTGGCTGCTCTCCTAGAGGACCCAGGTTCAATTTCCAGCACCCACACAGTGGCTTACAACCATCTGTAACTTCAGTTCCAGGGGATCTGTCACCCTCTTTAGCTCCCCCAAGCACTGTACACATGTCATGAACAGACATCCATGCAGGTATAAGACTCATACACATAAAATGAAAATAAACGAAACCTTTTAATAAAGGCTTCTACAGTGGCTTATGAAGCAATGTGTCCCTGAATTACAAGAAATTTAGCCTCAGTAATAGGCCCTTATAGCACAAACATCACATTGTCTACCCTCCTGCCAGCCGCACCGTGATTCTATCATTGCAGAGTTTATCACTCTCAAGCATTAACCTATGGGCCCAGATGACGCCTTATTGTGAGGTCTATCTCAGGCATTTCACCATCCTTGGAATCAGCCACTTAGTGGCACTAGTAACCTCTGTTTCTTCAATTATAACAAAGAAGGACCCCCCCCTTCACAAACACACACACTGTCACATGTCCCCAAGGGTGGGTGTAAAGAGGGGAACTCTCTCTAGATTGAGAAGTACGGAGTTAAACGAAGATGAGAGGTAGAGGTTTTACAGTGAAATTGGAGAAATGATTTCTAATCTTAGTCCAGAGTAAAACCTGCTTCCCAGTGTTCTCTAAAATGGGAAGAATTTGATTCTCTGAGGGTCCTAAGAAAGAGATTGAGAAGCTGAGTCATTCTTGGAGACAGAGGGATGGACTAAATGGTCTCTCAAGAGCCTGCATGACCCTTGAATTTTATATCATTTTTTAAACCTATAGCCAAGCCCCATTCCTCTCTGTCCCTTTAACTGTCACTAGAACAAAAATTGTGCCTGATGGGCAGCTTATCTTCGGCATGCCCTTTATGTCACCAGAAGCTGGAGGACTCTATTTTTTTTAAAGATCTTTTTGTTTTTGAGAAAACTTGGCAGAAGCACTCTTTTTGAAAGAGGAAAAAAAATCAAATTTCAGGGCTGTGGAAAAATAACTTTCTGTGCTCCTAGGTTCCAGAATCGACCATTTGTTAGAACCAAGTGTCTGCTGGGGTGTGAAAAATTCTTGGAAGGCATTTCCTAAATTTTGTTATTGTTGTTTTATCACCTCATTCCCATGAACCTTCTCATTTGCTCTCTACTGTCTGTGAGGCTGGGCTGGCCAAGAGAGGCTTGGCTCATCTTTCATTCTTAAATACCTAATATGTATTTCATGGTGGAGATACATATGTTTGTTTCATCTTGTCTGTTTAGACAGTATTCTTTATTTCAAAGCAGGAAAACAAGAATGTGTTGGCTAAGAACACATTTTGATCACACATTTTACATTAATCTCTCTTGAAATATTGTTCCGTAAGTTCCTTTTTAATTTCCAACTTTGTCTAGTAAGAAAATTTTCACCTAGTTTTCTATGTGAAAACCACAGCTGCTGTAATTAGATTTCATATCAAATCGCAACTCCTGATATTTTTCTTCCCTGATCTTTGACCTTGAGTTTAAGTATAAAATCTTTCATCAACCCACAGAAAACTCCATTGGAAAGTAGGATGATAATAAACCATGTTAGAGCGTTGGCATGGTGACAATATCCAACAATGATGTAGGTGCCATCAATTGCCTAGCTTGTTAGCTATTATTGATGAACTGCCATTTGTTAATGCTCTTTGACAAAACCCACATAAGGCTTTATTTTTCACATAGTATGGTACAGATCTAGGAAATATTACTTTGGTTCACACAAGACACCATGTACTGTATGGACCATGTTGCTGCCTGTTTGTGTAGGTGTATAGCCTGCAACATTCCTGGCTTTTATGGCTCTTTAAGGGAGTGAAGAGGTGCTACCGAAAGACCTGCTCAGGACACCTTGGGAAAGTTTCCTCAAAGCCAGGATGATGGACGTTTGAAAAACGCAGAGGCCATGGTACCCACTTGATGTATGAATGAGTCCAAAAAGATTCTATGTCCTACTCTGAAGCAATTAAAACAGAGTAAGAACAAGAGCATGCTTTACAAGGTTTAATGTAGATTTTCCCTTGGATTTCCCATATATCTTTAGACTAGATCACAGTCCCCTGTGGGAGACCTGGAGCACTTGACCCTGGTGTATAGTTGGAAAGAAATACTTACCGAGTTTGGGGAAGATCCTCTAATTAAAATAGTTTATCTGATACAGCATATTGTTGATTATTGATTATGTGGACATGCTCATTTTCTGAAGGGGTAGGACTAGTCACATAATATATTTCTTGCTTAAACAGACTAAAATTACTGAAATCAACTCAGGAATGTGGGGACACAAACTGAAACAGAATGAATAGAAATCATAAAAACCTTTAAATGCTCCTTAAGCAGATTTTTTTTTTTTTTTATAAAAACCTATATTGTGATGTTTTGGTAGAAACCTGGCTGGGTGTGCCTGCTTTTACTGGACCAGAATGTGGTGATTATTGTGTACCCTAGTAAAATTTGCCTGCAGATCAGAGGACAGAATAAGCCACTAGATTAAACATAGATGCCAAGCAGTGGTGGCACACACCTTTCATCCTAGCACTCAGGAGGCAGAGATCCATCTGGATCTCTGTGAGTTCAAAGCCACCCCACACTACATGAGATTGATTTAGTTTAAGGGAGAAATAGAGCCAGGCAGTGGTGACACACATCTTTAATCTCAGTACTGGGAAGCACACACGCCTTCAATCCCAGGAAGTGATGGCTGGGTGGAGAAAGGTATATAAGGTGTGAGGAGACAGGAACTAAAGGCTTTTCAGCCGAGGAACCCCTTTCGTCTAGAGGACTTTTGGCTAGAAAGCTTTTTCAGGCTGAGGAGTTGGTGAGGTAAGAGGTGGTGGCTGTGGCTTGTTCCTTCGTCTCTCTGATCTTTCAGAACTTACCCCAATATCTGGCCCAGGTTTTTTATTATAAGACCATTTTAGAATTTGAACAACACCAGACAGTTCTAAGAAACAGCAAGAATGCATCAGGGACAGACTTTCAATTTGCAGACTAATTAGTACAAAGGTGTACCTGTGCCACCTGGCCCAGATGTCTAAGGAACAGTGATCTTCTACCTGTATCATCCAAGGGTCAAGTATCAGCAACTGGGCACCATTGCTATGGTATATAGAAAACTTAAAAAACAAACAAGACAAACAAATTAGACAATCTTAAACTGTTCACTCTGCTCTACATTCCTAAGGAAACCCAATAAAACTCATAGAACTCCTTGTCCCCTGCCATCTGCTGCAGTCTTCTCACTTGGGACCCTCCCAGCCCTGGTGTCTTTCCCAAGGAACTCTGTGTGGCATGCATACCTCCCAGGTTTAGTAGCTGTAAGTAAAGACTCATCTTGACTTAAACTGGGGCTGAGTCCTGATAAACCTAAACATCATTAGGTAGAAACTGCATTCCTTCCATGCACCTGACATTCCACAGAGAATAGTTTGGTCAAGCCTACCTTAAACATGCCAGGAAAACTTGCATTCAGCAGGCAAACTCATCTTACACAAAGCCTATTTTATAACAGTGTTAAATGGCCCCCATAACTTACTATTGGTGAAATTATTGAGGCTACTCCACATAGTTAAAAGGGAGGTTTATTTTGTGGGGTAACTCACAAGTAAAGGGATAGGTAACAGGGTCTGGGAAAGGTGTAGCGCAGTCTGGTGGTGGTCTCTGGAGAACTCTGCTTGGTCTACTTCCAGTGTCCAGGGTCCAGGAACCAAGAGAGCCGGCACATCCGGATCTCAGGTCTTCAGGGTCCTCTCTCGGCCCCGCCTTGTAGGCGTGACAATTACGAAGCCTCAATGGGGGTTGGAACTTCCAGATCAAAGCAGGAATGGCTACCTACTACAACTTACTGAATACCCATATACAGAAATATTGTCAACACAGACCATTGTTGAGACTTGGTAGTCTCCTGATGATAGGAGTGGCTGACAACCGTAGCTCACCACTACTGCTCAGCATCACTAGAGATTGTGAAGCCAGGAAATGATTAAAATTCATCATCCAAAGCAGAGTGTCTACTCAATGGGTATCACTTTCACATCATGTAAGTCTGCAAAACTTGATATTGAGCTTCTTGTAGGGTGGGGAATGGCTATGTAGTAAAGCACATTCCTGAATCGCTGTCTGCTCTAGTAGCCATAGCTAATGGATCCAAACATAAAACAATACACAATACACTCAGAACAAATGCCATTGAATTCACGACCATCTGTGACCACCTTTGATTCTGATCATTGGCAACATCAATGAAGCATTTCAATTGTTTTATAGCTATTTCTCAAATGAGTCCATTCTTTGCTCTTTCCATCCATCTGATGATAGACATGAAACAGAGAAATTTGTCTACATGACCAGTTCTTTGTAATTAAAGTACCCAGTTCTTTGTGAAGGAAGTAGGGCTATACCTACTTTGCCTACTGTTTACATCTGTTGTGAAAATTTACTGTGGCCTGTACAAAATAAACACCTTAAAAACCCTTGGTAGAGCAGCATTCTAAACACATTTAAGATGTTGTTGGGAGACAAGCTTACTGCTTGAAAAGAAAACTGTCTAGAATTAAGGAAGTTGTTGACCACACTTGTACAGCATAGAAATTAGAAATGATAAATCAGGACACTGCTTCTGATACTGTCTCTATATTTGGCCTTTGTCCAGGGTCTGGGTGTGATTGGTTCTGTGTAGGAAAAGACAAGAGAAACTTGGTTAGCTGGTTTATCTAATGAACAGCCAAAGATCCTTTTTAAAAAATCCTTTACCTCTCTTACAGATTTAAGGGTTGTTCCACAATGGCAGCATATTATTCTTTCACATTTGCTCCATCTTGGTTAAAAGCATGGTCTCAGAAGGCCAGAGGAGCAGGCTCTTTCCCAGGAGCATATTCGTTTAATCTCTTGCAGCATTTTCAATGAGTGTGTTCTGCCAGCTGGGTCCCTTATTAACTAATAGGCAATAAACTTGGGCACACACTCACATCTGTTTGCCTCAGACATTTAGCTTTATATTTGTAGTCTGCATGGCCTTCCTATCAGACCCTCAGCTTCTCACCTCTGTAATGGCATGCACTTGAACAACTCAGTTCTGGACAGTATCTCAGAGGATTCAAAATAGCATTTGGCTTATGGCCTGGATCCTTGTCGCTTCTCTGCTCTGACTTGCTCACAGCCCCTGAGGTGTTCAGTGTTTCTCCCAACTCCTTCATTTTTTCTTAAGTAGCTTTCCGTTTTTATTAAGCCACTGAGAAGTCCAGCTCCCACCCTTAGAGGAAAAGCACAGGGGTCTTCTTCCCATGCACAGGGCAGTCCTTTATATCAGGGACTTTTTTTTAAATCAGTATTGTATGATTCAAGTCCAAGATGCATGATAAAAATCCAAACCCAAGTTCCCAAATGCAAAAGATTCTTTCAAATAAAATAAATTCAAACTGTGGGACTTGGAAACAAAATGCTCTTTCAAAAGCAACAACATTTGTTTATTTAAGTTTATTTGTATTAGTATCATGTAAGGTACAGCCACTTCCAGGAGTAAACTGGAATGTTCATGTGCCTGAGTCAGCTAAGCATTCAGGATGTGTTATTCACTACATCCCCTTGCCAAGCATATGTACTAAGCCACACTTTCCCCACACTTTATAGTTTGGGAAACTAATGCTTGCCCTTATTAATATTCACTAAGTGCTTACTTTGTGCTAGCCATTACTCAAATACTTTCCATCACTTAAGTCAATAATCTTAATTTGTTTAACTAAAACAAACCCAAGTATTAGTCAGTGCTGTTATCCTGTTTGATGAAAGATGAAACTGAGGTGTGGGGCTTTAAGGAACTTACCTGAGTATTCTAGATTTAAGTCAGGGTGTCAAAAGCAGACAAAGACTGTATTGTAGAGGTCAAGTGTGGTGTACACTAGCTTCTCTATTGTCAGGAAAGCTGGAGCTGTTGGGGTGGGGCTGTGGGGATGGAGCTGTGGGCTGGAGCTGTGGGCTGAGTCACCTGCAGTTGCCTTTACCTTGAGGACTTTCCCTGAAAAGCTGTGTTTATTTCATTTGAGTCGCTACATAGGTTCCAGCACCGAAGGAAGGTCTCTAGCACTGTGAGGCAAATGCTGTAATCATCCACATGACTTGGTTCTTTATACAGTAATATGAAAATTGTCAATTATGGATGAATTATGGATGCTACAGATACCTGTAATTTTCGGCTGCAGTTTTGTAAACACACACAGCTGCCTTTAATTGCATTTTACCAGTCATGTAATTCATTAGCTCACACCTGCAGTTACCCGAGCTACAACGCCAAATGAACATAGCTTTCGGTTTGCACTTTCTGTGTTTCCTGTGCTCCTGTTTAATTACCACACTCAGAGGTTGGGGGATTGGTTAAAAATAGGGTTCATCTAAAGAAGAAGCCTGTGATTATCCTTGAAGCACATGCTAAGGCTGCCCTCTCAGACATTGCAGTACATCACTGCTTTATCAGTCAAAGTCCAGGGCAGTTAGGAAAAGGAGAAAATTGTAAAATGGATTTTTTTTGCAACTGTTGTGCCAACAAAGGCAAATCTTTAGAAAATGAATGTTGGGAAGTCCTACCACCAAAGCCATGGAGGGTGCTGGCAGATTCTGGTGTCCAAGGGGAAAGACAACACAGGTTGTGAGGTTATATCTTGGAAATGTGGTCTTACAAGACTAGATTAGCAGGGTGTCTTTATTTTAACTTTCCATTTTCTTCTTTCTTTCCCACCAATTGAAATAGTTGAGTTGGTTTGTTTCTAGTTTTCTCCATAAAGCATTCAATGACTTTTGTGCTCTTTCTACCAAATTCTATCCATATCTTAACATTTCCTTAAAAATAGGATTCCTAGTAAATAACAGTAACAACTACAGTTCTGCGTTGGGAGAACATGCCCAACATCCTATTCAACATGTGGCGTCTTCAGTATCACCCAGTGGTATTGAATTTCCTCATTGTGTATACTCAGGATCCAGAATTTAGAGAAACCAAGTGACTCGCTTGGCATGAAGATTCATTTGGCAAATGGGATCTCTGGTTTAAATCCAGGCTGGCTATCTCTCATAACCACCTTCCCTATCATGATGCCACTTACCTTTTCCTAGTGTATGAAGATTCTAATCATTCCTTCTACACCTGTCACCACTGACCTCCCCCTTTATGTAGTTGTACCTGTTGTACAAACCGCAGAGCATTTTGTGAAGATCTTCTTCCATTGCTGGCCATCAGCATCAGCTGTAGCATGAATCTTAAAGAGTCTTAATAAAATCAAACCTGAGCCAGTTATTGGGGCGAACACTGCAAGGTCAGAGAGACAGAACGAGCCACAACTATCTCACCTTGCCGGATCCTCAGCTGGTCTTGTTTCCTCAGACTGGAGGCCTCTGAGTCCTCATCCAGAATGGGTCTCAGCTGAACTGCTGCTAGAAGCCTGAATGCTTAACCAGGCCAAATGCTTCTCCAGACCAAATGCCTCTCCCAGGCAAATGCCTCTCCAGGGCAAATGCCTCTAGTTTCTGGTCCTCACGCCTTATATACCTTTCTGCTTTCTACCACCACTCCCTGGGATTAAAGGCTTGCTTTCTGGGATTAAAGGCGTGGGTCACCATGCTTGGGTGTATCCTTGAACACATGGATTTCTGTCTCTGGAATGCTAGGATTAAAGGCGTGTGTTACCACTGCCTAACCTCATGTTTAACATTGTGGCTGTTCTGTCTCTGACCCCAGATAAGTTTATTAAGGTACACAATATTTTGGGGAATACAATACCACCACAATCAGCCTCCTGACTTAAGACTCAAGTATTTTCAGAGATACCAGCTCAAGCGGGCTGAAGCATAAAAGGCAATTTGTTTGCTTATGTAACATATAGCTAGGTCCAGGTACCTCTCTCTCCTCTTCATGCTTTAGATCACTTTTCTTTTTATATTAAGTTTAGTTTTAATTAACTACTTCCAAAGTGGCGATGAGGAGGTCCTCACTAACGGTGGGAGTGTATTCTAGCAGATTATACCTCCCAAACACAAGAGCCAACATTTCAACAAGGTTACTTCAAAAGTCCTAGGATTTGTGGCTCAGATGATTTCTGTTACCTGGCTGAGCAGAATAGAAGTTTAAGTGATGAAGTGCCATGGGTGCTGTTTGTGGTCTTGGGACTGGAGAATAAAGGCAGTGCAGGATGGAATCAACCACTCATTATCCACATAAAGGAAGGGGCAAGAGAGATTGGTTTCCAAAGGAAGGCTGGGTCTTAACTCTAAAAATAAAGAGTCTGGATGTTGGGTTGATAA
>CABHPP010138873.1:29726-52547 GCA_902168425.1 Peromyscus attwateri | reverse complement strand
CAGAGAGAGAGAGAGAGAGAGAGAGAGAGAGAGAGAGAGAGAGAGAGCGAGAGAGCACCAAAGCACAGAAAACACTACAGGGTTTGTTTTAGTTAGGGTTTTATTGCTGTGAAGAGACACCATGACCACAGCGACTCATACAAAGGAAAACATTTAATTTCTGGGTGGCTTCCAGTTCAGAGGTTTAGTCCATTGTCATCATGGTGGGAAGCATGGTGGCATGCAGGTGCTGGAGACATGGGGCTGGAGAGGTAGATGAGAGTTCTACATCTGGAGCCACAGGAAGCAGGAAGAGAATGAGACACACTATGTGTGGCTTGAGCTTCTGAGACTTCAAAGCCCACCCTCAGTGACACACTTCCTCCAAGAAAGCAACACCTAGTCCAACAAGGCCACACCTCCTAATAGTGCCACTCTCTATGAACCTATGGGGCCATTTTCACTCAAACTACCACATGGTTCATATTCAGTTTATAGTAACTAAAACTTCATAAGCTTCTGAGTCACCATGCGGGCAGCAGCCATTTGAATCTTCGACTTCTGTGAATCCTTCATGTGCTGGGCTCCAGTGAGGCCGGGTTAAGAGCCCTGAGAGAATTGTCTCCCCTCCAGCAGCTGCTGTAACGTCAGGACCTGGGAGGCCAGCTTCTGGGAAGGCTTTGCATGATTAATTGAGGTCTGGAGCTGGCCTCCTCCTGTCTCTCCACGATATTGCTATGCACTCCAAACTGCTGGTGATGTTCTCAAAGGAAGGAACTGAAGAGAGAAAGATTCTGTTACCTAGAAACCTCGTCGCACAGGACCAGCCTCGGCAGGCCCTCCTGCCCTTATCTACCAGATATGATTTGAGGAGTCTGTGAGTAGACAACATTTCTGAAGTTTTCAAGACTGCCCTGAAGAGAATAGAAGTGATACTTGTTAAAAGAAGGTGATTGGAAATACAAATAATACAGCAAAGTATCAGGCAAGTGAAAAACTACCAGACACACTAGAATAGCTGAGCTGTGGAACCAGCCCAGGATAGAGAGGAAAAGCTCACAAAAATGAGGTACGCAAACACAAAGGAATATTATTCAGCACCAAAGAAAAACTAAATCACACAGTTTCGGTAAAATGAATGAAGCTGAAAGACATAATGTTGAGTAAAGTAAGTCTTACATGGAAGGACAAGTACCACATGCTTCTCTCACATGGGGTAGCCAAAGCAGTCAGCTTGGAGGTAGAGTAGTGAATGCTGATGAGGACGGGAAGTGGAGGGGCAGAAGAAGACAGGATGGCGCTGATCAGGACTCGCTGCATGCATGTGTGGAAATACCACACTGAGCCGCATTAGTGTGTGTGTGTGTGTGTGTGTGTGTGTGTGTGTGTGTGTGTGTGTGTGCGTGTGTGTGTGTGTGTGTGCGCGCGCGCGCAACACATGTTAATTAAACATTTAAAGTGCCATAGAAAAATATCGTAAGAAGAAAATGACTCTATCACCCCATTTAAATAGAAATCACCAGACCCCCAAACTCCCGCAGACCAGACCCCTTTCTCTGTTTAACTTGAGTGGAATCACCTTGCTTGCTTTTAGCTGGATTTCAAAGACTAATTAAGGATGCATCTGGAATTGACTTGTAACCACCATACACTCTTTCTAACTGCTGTACTATTAACCATCATTGTGGGAAACACAGTGACATCAGAGCATCAGGGTAAAGACTTCTGTATTGGTTCAGGCAAAACGTGGCAGGAATCCAGATGTTCCTGGAGACACAAGGGTACCAGTTGCTGGGTCCCCAAATTTCTAACTCCCAGTGCCTCAGCATGTGACACTCATGGAAGGGAGGTCTTTAAAGGGGAAATTGTGTCAGTGAGGTCACATGGTGGGGACTTCATGCAGTCTCTGCCCATAAGAGGAGGAAATTTAGACACATTCTGAAATGCCAGGGCTGCACACACAGGAGGCATGTGAAGGCTTGGGAGGGGGGCAGCCATCTGCAAATCAGACACAGAGAGAGGCCTCAGAGGAGACCGGATCTGCCGACACCTTGGACTGGATTGTAGCATTTCAGCTTTGATAAAGAATGAATTTCTATAGTTTAAACTATGCAGTGTATGATATTTTGTTATAGCATCCTGGGCAAATGAATGCACTTGTCTTTTATCTACATTTGATTTTTAAACTGCACATTAAAAGCCTATATAAACAATATGGATAAGACAGTTCTTAAACCAGCTTTGGCTAACAGTTGCAAATGCGAACATTAGACCCTTGCTGAGAACCTTAACCACAAGTGGTGCTGCTTGGCAGTCCCTGCGAGCAGGTGATCTGAAGCATTGACTTGATCTCGTCAGGGGCTTCCAGGTGGAGCTCAGAGCCCCACGCTCTCCTTTGAGGGTTCCTCTACCTCAAGGAAGCCTTGACTGACATGGAAGGTGTTAGAGAGGAAGAGGAAACTGGGAATGAGGAAGAGAGGAGGAGTGGGGGGCACTTCCGGTGGGCAGTGCACTTGAGAGTCCATTTCCTCATTTATCACCATCGTGGACAGAAGCAACCTTGGGGGAAGACGCTGCAGTGGACATCTTGAGAAACTGCCTCTCACAGCGAAGATCCTTCACTGGCTGAGCCTCCTGGGAGGGCATCTGAGCGGCTGACCTTGACAACCAGGCTGAGAGAGAAAATCAGTAGTTTATTCATTTAGCTATATGCTAAAAATGCTTGTTTTCAGGCCACTGACTAGGCTGAGGAAACACTTGCATATTGGTTTGTCTGCAGCCCCAACCTGGAGTTTGCAAGTTATCATCACCACACCCCAGAGACAACGAAGAAAGTCAGAGGATGTTCAGATTGTACCGTGGGGTGTCCTGCTGTCTGTTGGCACTTATGCTAACCCAAGCCTCAGATCCAGTCAGTGAGTGATAAAGAATGAAGCTGAGGCTTGGGAAGCACTTGCCTTATGTGTGGAAGGACCTGAATTCCATCCCTAGTGCCTGCGCAGAAAACGAGGCATGGAGGTCGCACAGTTTTATTCTCTGCAAAATGCTGAGGCAGGAGGCAAGAACAGGTGGGCCCCTGAAGCTTTCTGGCAGCTTGTCTAGGCTACTGCAAGTTCCAGGCCCAGAGGAGACCTTGTCTCAAACAAAAGGTGTCTTCTGGCCTCCACATGTATACACACGTGTACAAGTATACCTTGCACCCACATGTGTGCCCGTACACACATAGTCTGTCAAACACAGAATGAAACTGAAGGAGAATTACAGACTTAGACTGAAAGGAGAAAAGATATACTAGCACACACATGCACACACATTCACACATGTACATGCACACACATGTGTACACACATGTGCAATGCACTTACACATGTACACACATATACACACATGTACATGCACACATACATGCACAGACACAGACAGACAGATATACACACATGAGCTGTGGGTGTGAGAGAAAGCAAGAACCAGTAGGGCAAAGGAGTCGGTCACAAGGGTCGCCCCAGGAGAGCTTGGGTCCCGTGGGATTGTCATCCATGGCGCTTTGGGTTTTCCCTCACCTCCTCTGGTTCTGTTTAAACCCAGAGACTGTATCAGACCTTTCGGAAGCCCACGCATGCTTGCAAATGTGAGATGCTTTCTGATGGGTATTCATGGATTCACTGAAATGGAACAAAAAGGGATGGGGACAAGTTGATATTTTCATGTTTGATTTAACTAGCAGGTTATGCCTGAGACTTACTGAGCTGTGAGCTGGAGGCTTCATCGAGGCAGAAGAGTCAACGCAAGAACGGGTGTGGAGGCCACACTGGAGCGGGGGATGCTGGTTCCTTTGGATGAGTCTTTCCTGCAGCACGAGGCTGCTTCTCTGGTGCTTGTTAAATACTGTATTTATGCCATGTGTTTGTATACAGTGGGATTAGGGGACCAAACCGAATCACTGCTGATAGTTGCTTGAAGGGATGTTTGACTAGGAGATTTACACAGTGTTCTTAATAATCTTTTTTATTTATTTATAGAATGTTATCATTCCAAACATACAGAGCTCCCATCCCCAAGGAGAGATGCTTTCTATTTGAGGATCACCAGCTCTGCATGTTGATTTTCAAAGAGATGAAAAGAGCATCTGGCCACCATAGAACAGGCTGCAGTCCCCTCCCTCTTCATTATGCGGAGAGCGGATGAGATTTTTGCTTCATTCCTATTTATACAAATAAAGACAACAATCTGGGAGATAAGTCACGCTGGCATGGAGCACCACCGATCTTGCTGGGTTGAAATGTACACGTTCCATTAACAACAATTATAGTGTATAATTAAGATTTGGGTTCCCAAGTGGGACTCGGTAGCTTCCTCAAATAGTGATGGATTTAGGGAAGACATATTAAAATGAATATATGCCTTCTATCATCCTCCCAATAGTCACCCCACTCCTGCCCGTCTCCCCAAAGCACCACCAGCTCCAGTGTCCAGAATGGTCTACACAGAATGTAGTGTTCAAGTGCCCCCTAGTGTAGCCAGGCATGTGGTTGCTATGATAATAGACATGACTTTAGAAGACGCTGGCAAGCAAAGCTATCTGAGTATTGCCATGCATTTATGGGGTTCCTATGCAATGGGGTCTGTGTAGCAGAATGGGGTTCAGGTTAAGATGATTTCAAATGGCCCTTTCTGGATAAGGCTGTCTGTGGAAGAAGCCTTTTGTAGACCCCCACCTTTAGATTTAGTTGGAAATTTCCTGAGGCATTTGTAATCTTGGTGTGTGCACATACGTATGTAAATAAGCACAGAGAAAGGGCTCATGACGTTGAAGCCCTCTCACCTGGGAGGCGTCTGGACACCACCTCTCTTCCTGCAGATTGCTTCATCTTCTAAAGCAGTGATTATCAACCTGTGGGGTGTGACCTCTTGTGGGGGGTGGTGTCAAATGACCCTTTCACAGGGGTCGCCTACGACAATCGGAAAACACAGATATTTGCATTGCAATTCATTGTACTAGCAAAATTGCAGTTATGAAGCAACAGCAAAAATAATTTTGCAGTTGGGGTCACCACAGCCTGAAGAACTGTATTAAAGGGGTGCAGTGTTAGGAAGGCTGAGAACCACTGCTCTGAAGAGAACTCTGACTTGTCTTGCATCAGTGAGTGCTGTTGTGGCATAATACCTTTCTAAGAGCAATTACCACAGTGACAGGGTTTGTGAAGTCTAGACTGTGATGGTTTTCCCTGAAATGAGGCACTTTCCTTTGGTGACCAAGTGGCTACCAATAACAGTTTCACAGCCAAATCCCAAATTTCTAACAGTATTTCAGAAACAGAGGAACAATCCCCCCTCCCCAAAGAATCCTATAGCAGGTCCATATGACCAGGGGAATAACTGTTGGTTCAAAAATTTCAGGACTGAGACAGGTAGGGTAGAGAGGAGAGCGGATTGTTTGGGGGGCACATTTGTGTCGCCTGTGCTGGAGTGGGGCATATCCTCTGGTGTCTTTGGTAGGCATCTGTGGTTATAGCAAGGGTGGGTTAAGGAAGCTGATTCTTGTTACTCTGTGAGTACGCGTTTTCTCAAGAAGGTTGGGATGGGGGGTTGCACTAGATTGCTGCTCTGACAGTTGAGGCACATTGATGTGCTTCCATGCTGAAGATCTAGATGGAGTAGATATTTTCTACAAGAGTTTAAAGAGTTAGGTCTACAACTTTAAAGAGTTAGGTCTGCAGATAGCACACAATACTGGAGTTGCTACTTTTCAGAATCCCTAGCCCAACACCCTCTGCTCCTACAGACACCCATAACATATCTCCTGAGTCCAAACAGTGCTGCTTCTGGGGATGTTAACTGATATTGTAGGCTTGTTCTTGAGCAGGTGGCCACAGCTGCATTGAGGTCATAAGAGCAGTGGCTGTGTCGTGTCCAGAAGACATCTTTCACAACGTCCTCCCCATCCCCAGCTCTTTCCAGTTTTCCTTGATGTTCCCTAAGCTGTGTGTGTTGGGGGGGGGGTTGATATAAATGTCCCATTTAGGGGAGAGCATTCAATAGTCACTTATTTTCAGCACTGTGACCAGTTATGAGTCTGCGTTAACTGCATGATCTCTGTAGAGAGAAGTTTTTCCAGCTACGGTTGAGGACAGCACTAACCTATAGGCATGAACATAAATATTTATAAGTCAGTTTGACATACTAGTTTCCCCTTTAGGGCCTATGACCTTCCAAGCCATGGGATTTTGACCATGTTTACAGTATCAGTCATGATTCCGCTCCGAGGAGCAGCCCTTACATCCAATACAAAAGGACCTGGTCCCCCCCTGTCACCTTTGTGTCACCATCACACCAGCGAGAACACCTCATCGGTTTGGGTTTGTAACTATGCAAAGTTCATTGCTGGATAATTCCCTTGGATTCCCCCCCCCCCAGTGAACTTTCCCCTCCATAGCATCTTCTGGAACTCTGAAAGCTAGCCAGCAGGGTCAGAGAGGATTTTAAAGATGATTTCTCCATATCCTGCATCTAAAGTGTTGTTTTCAGCAGTAGGATCTTAACATCTACTTCTGGAAGGTAACTAAGAGCAATAGCAAATGTTTGTGTTGTTTTGGATGCCTCTGGGACATCCCTGACTGATAACCCATAGGGAGCCCCCATCTATTGCATTGTTATTGTTTTTTCTTTTTAGCTAAGCTGGTCTTGAACTCATTATATATCCTAGGCTGGCCTTGAACTAATAATCCTCCTGCCTCAGCCTCTCAAGCACTGGAATTACAGTCATATGCCACCAATCCCAGCTGTCTTTATTTCAACAATGGTAGACTTTGGTAAATGAGGAAAAAAATACTGTAATCTATAAATATTTATATAAATAGAGTTTATTAGTATAATAAAGTATAATTTAGGAAAGGTTATTTAGATATGTTTTTAATATTGGCATATTGGTTGCAAGTAATAAGCAGTTCACAAAAACATAATTATTCACAGATTTTCCAAGTCCGACAATTTTAAACATCCCATGTGTTGTGAGGGTGCTGTGTATGGAGTGTCAGTGGGGAAGCCATGTCTGGCCATAGGATATCATATACTCCACCCTGTGTCCAGCATTGTGAGCCTGTGTGTGATGGGGCAGAGGGAACCAGAGCTCAGAGAATTGAATGTGAAATGACCTTCACAGGCTCACATGTTTGAATACTTGGTTCCCAGCTGGTGGTGCAGTGTGGGGAAGTTGTGGAACCTTTAGGAGGCAGAGTCTCATTGAATAAAGCAGGTCATTGGAGGCAGGTCTTGGAGCTTTATAGCCCTGCCCCGCTTCCCGTTTACTCTCTGCTTCCAGAGTGGATTCAGTCCCTGGCCTGCTCCTGTGACCATGCCTTCCCTGCAGTGATAGACCGTCTCCCTTTGGAGCTGAAGCCAAAGCTTTTCTCTCTTCAGTTCCTTTTTTCAGTGTATTTAGTCACAGCACAGGCAAGGAAACTGAGACATCTGCTCTTGATGGCTGTGGCAATGTGCTCCTCTTGTCCTCTCAGCCATCACCTTTGACCTTCAACTTCAGGGAAAGAGGAGCAGGGTAAACTTAGCATCTCTGCTGATTCCTGCCATCCTGACACTTGGAAAGTTCTAACATCATTCTGTGATCACAGACAGTACATGGGAGAATATTCTGAGGGAAGCAAATCTACCAAGAGCTCTTGAAGTGGTTGTCTTGAAATGCATTCCCAAGAATTGAACTGGGATACTTTCTCATGTCTTTCTTGGACACTTGGAAGAAGAGGTTGGAGTCAGGAGACATTTCACATGGAGAATATGACACTTCGCTGAGAAAAAATAGGGTTGAGAGGTAGACAGTCCTACCTTTAAATGCCTGGTTGTGTGACCATGACCTGAATAATTGAAATCTGATGACAAGGTTGTGTGTGATCTTCAAGGATGGTGTCTGAGGAAGAACTCAGCACAATGCTTGGTTCAAAGTCAGCATCCAATAACTGTCAGAGAAGAAGCCAAGGGCATGCTTCAAAGAACATTGTGGGAGTCCAGCTGGGAGAACGGCTCCTACGTTTTATGACAAAGTACTCTTGAGGAGAGAGGGATAAGAGATATGAGAAGGATAGAGGGGAGAGAAACAGATAGAAACACAGGATAGCCTTGAGAGGGCCTGGATCATTATCCACCAGCCCCCCTGTCTCTTCTAAAGGGCTATTTATAGGAATGCCAAGGGATGGAGCAAAAGACCTTCCCCTAGGTCAGCCAAGTGTAGACCTTCCAATCACTTTGTAACCATATATGTGGTCAAGCAATCCTCTAATACAGCATGAAGCAAGCTCAAATCTCACTAGAAAACCTTTGTGGGCCTCCACAACTCCCCCTTCTTGATATAATAAAGGGCCCCCCAGGTCCCTCAGATAGACTGTGCCTGTCTTAGGTCATTATTCTTGATTAATTTTGCATACATACATTCAGGAAGTTATCGAGAAGAAAGTTACCCGTCTTTGTCTACCAGCCTCTGGCAAGAGTGGGTACAGAGCTCTGACCAAAGTCCCTACTAAGAGCTTGCAGTCATCCACAGTGATATCCACGGCTGCCACACCTCCCAGTAAAGGAGTGGAGGATGACAAAGATGGAATCTCCTTTTTGGAATGGGTCTAAGATGACTACAGCAGTCTCAGCTGCACCAAGTCCTTTTCCTGGATCAAAACTCTCTCCTAACAGATGTTCAAAAATTTTTTTAAGAGACTGTTTTAATTATCAGGAGAAAACAATCATTTTAAATCACTTTAAACTATCCACTCAAGTAAACAAAAACCCATGCTAATTATAAAGACACTTCTGTTCACAAGGTCTGTGTTCTATCAAGCTTTTGCTTTTACCACAGGAGGTTTTTGAGTCAAGATTTTGCTCTTTTACCACGGGAGATTCATGTTCTCCCTGATAAGTGTATTTCCTTCACCTGACACATTTCAAAAGAGTGGGCTGCATCCATCCACATGTGTGTACATTTGGACAGGCGCTTTGGTGCTAGAAGCAAAAACCCCTCAGGGCTTGCTCCCCTGACTTACTGGATCAGTAAAAGAAGTGAAAGTGCTTGAAATAAAAGCCTTTTCAGAGAGTTTTTTCCCATGATAAATCTCCTGCTTGTCCCTTCTCCCAAGATGCAGAGTCTCTGAAGCCTTAACCAAGGCTCAGTTTCTCTGCTAACTGCTTTCTGTTCTGGGGGTAGGGGCTTGAGTCCCTGATCTAGGAACTTGAAACCTGCCTCCCTCATTGCAGGGAGGATTTCAAAGCCTCCATTGCTGCCTTCACACCAGCAGCCCCTCCCCGTGTCCCATGACGCTTCTATTGTGGCTCTACCCTGGGGAAGCTGTCCCTACTGGGCTTTCCACCTGCACTTTATCCGGCATAGGCTCTGGCCACAGGGGATTCTGGCTGCTGTTTTTTCTAATACTGTCTTGAAGGAGAGATAGGACTAGCAGAGAGGATTTGCCATATTCCAAGAGGTTTTTTTGTTTGTTTTTTTTCTAGGGCCATTACAGGTGATTTTCTCATTCTGATAGATTTTCCAGGTGAGTTTAATTTTGCCCTTTCAGGAAGAAAAAAAATCTGAGAAGGAAAGACCTGAAGAGCTTCCAGTTTTTTAGAGAGAGATTGCTAAGTTTTCCACAAGAAAGCTTTCAGTTTTTGAGAGAAAGATTACTAAGTTTTTCTCAAGACTTCTGTTCCCTAAACGTGGCTTCAGGGCCAAGGAAACTAGTCCTGATGGTACGTTGTTATCATACAGTAACAATGTCAGCAGATTGAAGAGTTTTATTTCATCCACTTCTATCTCAGGGAAAATTCTTTCCTCTGCCACTCAGGATTTAAATTTAAGCTGTTCACAGGTCAAAAGCTTCCCCAGGAATCTTTTTCTGCCCATTTTTCTCATCTTTGTTAGATTTTTCTCTGATTCTTCTCTAGGAGTTTGTGTTCATAGTCCCAGAGTTGGAAAATCAAGGACATGGTTCTTCTGTTTTGTTGCTTATCTTGTCCTAAGTTTTTCTACACCATTCCTGCACCCTCCCTTATATTTTTCTTAATTTTTATAGATAGAAATTGAGAGAGAAAAAGAAAGAAACCTAGATAGAGGGAAATTCGCTGCAGCCTCACTCACTTTTAACTTCAACATTCAGCCACTTTACTTTCATTCCAGAGAATAAAATACCATCACCTTTATATTTTAACTCCTTATTGGGCATGCCCCCTTACAACTGCGATGCCCCCTCTCTCCTTTCACCAAGTCCCCATCCCTGTTCCTGGTGCCATTTGTGGGAGCCCAGCTGGGAGATTGGCTCCCACATTTTATGACAGAGTACTCTTGAGCAGTGAGGGATAAGAGATATTAGATAGAAGGACAGAGGGGAGAGAAACAGATAGAAACACAGGATAGCCTCTGGTCGCCTGGATCCTTATCCACTGGCCCCTTCTGTCTCTTCTAAGGGGCTATTTATAGGAATGTCAAAGGGTGGAGCAAAGACCTCCCCCAGCTCAGCCAAATGTAGACCTTTCCAATCACCTTGTAACCATGCACATTATCAATCAATCCTCTAATGCAGCCCTATTGGGTGAAGGAAGCTCAGATCTCACTAGGAAACCTTTGTGAGCCTCCACAGAGCATAATACCTGGAGAATCGAGAATGACATGAAAATTATTCTTGAAAGGAGTCATAGAGTGAGGAAAAGCTATGCTCTGATAAAACACAATCTAAATCCTGCTGGATAACAAAATGAATTAGAAGAGCAAGGCCAGAAATCTAACCACTATTAGAAATGGATGAACTTTTACACCTGTGTGTGTGCCCTGAACTGGGATGCTTCCTTGATCATTCTTGGGAAGATGACTTTCTGAACACAAGTTAGGATTTCATGGCAATATCATGGAAGTGTTACTGTGCCTTCATCTTTTGCTGTCCCAGTTGGACCATGAGCTCTACACTGAGAATCTCTCAATTGGAAAGCACCTTTTCAGTGTTAAACCGAAGGCCTTTCCAGATAGTAATACAGAAGGAAGATGGGTCCCTGCCCTTTTCAGTTTTCTCTTTGACAGCTTTGTGGAATTGTGTGTACTGATCTGTGTAGTTAGTTCCCTAGCGCTGACGAAGTTCTTTTTTTTGGTTCTTTCTTCTCTCATATTAGATCATTTTAGGAAAACAAGGTGCTTTAGATGAATAGCTCAAGCTGTATTTGTGGTTGCCTTATTCTTACAGAACTCATGTCACAACATGTCAAGTGTCACTTGAGAGAGAAAATGAACCTGCCATGAGATGGGGTTGAGACTCACCCTGAAGCCTCAGGAGGTGACAAAGAGTAACTCCACATTCCTATATGAGCCAATTATGATTTGCATCCATATGTGTGAGTTGTAGCAGGAACATTCTGGCATTCTTTTTGTTCCTATGATGGCTTTTCAATAAAACAGGCCTTTCCTAGTTGAGTGCTTAGAAGTGTTTAATTTATCAGAGATATAAATTTATTTATTTATAGACGAGGTTTCACCATGTAGTGCAAACTGGCTTTGAACACATAGTCCCACAATCCTTCTGCCTCAGCCCTGGAGTGCTTGAATTGCAGGCGTGTATAGATCACCATACTAGGCAAGGAAGAGACTTTGATTAAAACAACCTAACAGGTGAGGCCAAGCAGAACTTGGCCTCTGAGGCAGACTACTGAGTCACATAGCTTCCCATTTGGTTTTGTAGTTGCTACTCCTTGAACTTCCTCATTGCTTCACTGATGTTAGACTTCTGAAATTGGACCACGTGCTTTCAAAGTTCCAAGGACAGTAGGTAGTATTGGGTGGAAACACCTTATATGCAAAGTTTGGAATTCAGTGAACACAGTTACATTTTGCAGCCAATCCCTATGACTGCCAGTTGCTTTTTTTGCTGTTCACCCACATGAACAGAACGTTGGATAAACTCATCCTATGATGACTTTCCATGACATCTCCCACAGCATGGCTGTGGGTGGTAGGCTGCAGCTGCCCCAGGTCAAAGAGGTGCCACTTGGAGGTGCCCAAGTCGCCTCTCCTCTAATTATTTCTGCTCTGAAGGTGTTTTGACACCTTTTTTGATTTTGGGAAGAACTTCCAGGTATCTTTCACGTGATTAAGGGCGTTTGAGGGAGGTGCATTCAGACACAACAGCAGACTGAGGGGAAGAGAAGGGCGAGAGTGTTTTCTAGACTGGCATTTACTTGCTGCCCAAGTTGTCATTGTTTTGGTTTTCTGTGAAGGCAATCACTCTGCTGGTGTTAAATACTGAACCATAACTGTAGTGCTATTTGCTGAGTTTTGTTCCCATTGACACAAATAGTTGCAAATTTACTCATAATCTTTCATTTAGATGTCTACCTAAATATTCATAATGTGCTTAATGTTTCTGAAGAAAAAACTAATGCCATAGGATTCTGAGAATACTTATTTCTAACTTGATTCTCCAGGAATGAAAATAAAATTTAATGACTGAAGACACTATTCTGTCTTTTGGTGAATATTTATGGTGTCCCAGTCCCATTATATTTCATGTACTATGCTGTGGGCTGCAGATAAAATAGGAGGATGGGTAATGCATGGGCAATTGTAAGGCACTCACAACCCGACAGGGAAGTGAACCTAGTGTCATAGGATTACGGCCAGTTGTGGAGGTGACAATGGGACAGTCACAGAGCAGGGCACGAAGCCTTGAGGATGCTGAGTGCAGTCCTGCTGCTCATAGGACTCTGATGCTGGAGGGAAGGAACACTTGCTGTTCTTCAGTCCATTTGAGAGCCTCAGCAACGCTCTTATGTGCTCCCCGAATACTGCCAGCTTCAGACATTTCTAAATAACCATCGAGCTACCCACAAAAATTAAAACAAATATAAGGTGATATGCTTTATTGTTACCAAAGCATTCCTATGCACGTTCCGATGGGAGGTTCACCCTGAGAGAGACTGAGGAGCATGTCCTAAGTCATGGAGCATGTTCATTGACAGATGAAGGTTAGGAAGGCCTTCCTCACTGCTTGAGCTGTGAGTGTTTTTCCATATCACCGTGCTGAGAGCCCTCTTGGTGTCATTTAACATGTGGATTTTCTAGGGATACTGCCTTAGGCACCGAGCCCTTTGGATCCCCATTCCACACATTCCTTGGCTATTGCAGACCACCCCTCCCTGTGTGTTTCCCCTCTCTAGGTGAGAACTGCTGTCTCCCAGCGCTTTCCTCTCCCCACTGTCTCTGGGCAGTCACACTGGTGTTCGAGTCGTGCCTTTCATGTAGAAGAGGCCTTTCCTAAATCTACTTCCAACTCTAAACTCTCCCAGTGGCGGCATCTGAAAAATATACCAGCTAAATGGTTGGCATCTCTCCTGGATGCCCACTAGCACCAATAGGCTCAATCTGCTCTTCTCTCTCCCACTCAAAGCTGGAATTGTCCTTGTGAGCTTAACTCACTTGACGTCAGCACCATCTGCCCAGACAAGCAGGATGACAGCCAACGCGTTTCCGTCTTCTCTCTACACCTTGAACTGGATCAGCACATCTTAATTTGGTCTCCTAAATCTATTTTTTGAATTTTGTTCTCTCTCTCTTGTTATTCTTGCTGCCTACACTCTGTGTATTTAAATAGTGTCTCCAGTGTGGATTTCTTGAGAGCATATTGAAGAAGTGGGCAAGTGATATATCCATGCATGCATTCACTCACTACTTAAACGCTACAAAATTTACCAAGAAAAGATTTTATCACCCCAGAAAAAGGTGTGTTAATCCTTCTTTGAAAATTAAGTTTGACCCTTTTCTTTATCATCTAGATTAATTAATCAAGTACTGTATAGCTCTCAAGCCATAGAATCTTCAGATTGGACATTTAGTTGTTATCTAGCTGAAATGCAAAGATTAAATGATGAGTCTCATCAACAGAGCTAACCTCCTCCCAGACTGCTACCTAAATGCTTAAAGTTGGGATTTAAAGGATGGGTGGGGCATTTGCATAGACATAATTTATCAGACCTTTCTAGAAACAACTGTAGAAATTCCAAACAATGGTAAGGTCTTAGCAACAATATCTCTGATAATTCTGGTAGAATTTTTACTTGTGAACTAATCATGTGAAATATTTGTAACTTATAAAAGGAGTTCTTATTAAATTAAATATTTATGAATATATTTAGTGTCCCACTTATCAAGTAGCCTTTAAAGAAATGACTAAAGATAAGCAGGATAGGAACAGTCTTGAAAATTAACAAGAAAAAAATCCCTGCAAAAAGAACATATTTCTTTTATATTTGTGTGTATGTGTTGTATGATGTGTATATATGTTTTTGTGCATGCTTGCACATGAGAGTATGGTGTGTGTATTCCTTGGTGCACCTGTGGAAGCTGAGGATTGCCTCAGGTTGGTCTTCACCTCCACTCTGAGGCAGAGTCCTTTATTGCTACTGCATACAGCAGGATAACTGGAGTGGAACCTTCTGAGGAGTCTCCTGCCTCTCCTATCACTGCAGAAGTTCTGGAGTTACAGAATGAACACACTCTGATTCTGTCTGTCCAACTCTAAGAAAGCATATAGCTTGCAGAGACACTTCCTAAGATGCTCAGAAATGTTTTGATTGTGGAGAAATCTGTAGTTTTTCTCAACCTGTATTGTGTGCCAGGAACAATTACATATTCTCCCAGTAACAAGTTAAGCATGCTTCTTGGCAAGTGTCCCCTTTTGCCTGAGTTTGTCTACGTGGAATTCTCTGAGGTCTTAGTAAATTGCATTTCCTTAAATTTCTGAAGGATGAAGATTGACAGAAGAGCTCCTCTCTTCGGCTGTGTTTTCCTGTGAGGTGCTAGGAGGTGGAAAATGAGGCCAGTTGCCTGGGCTCTGTCACTGTCTGGACGAGCTCTTCACCTCTGTTGGATAAAGCATTTATCACATTTGCAGCAGGCCCACTGGCTGACAAAATGAAGGGCAGAGAAGGAGCAAGACAGAACTGTAGAGAACCAGTGGAAAGATCCAGAATCTTTATTCAACATGTAAGCCTATAACTTGTCTTCTTGTCATAATAATTTGAGTTTTCATATAATTATATGCTGGCTTTGTAAAGTTACATAAAAACTTAAAAATTCTATCACACAGTATTTTGCATAAACACAGGTATTAATCTCTTCCATGTGTATATGTGTATAGCCGATGTGGATATTTTATGAGTCTGGTCTGTTTGGAGATGTCAACAACCATATTGTTCCCATTTCTTTATGGTTATTTGACCATTTTGGTCTTCTGCCTCTTCCTAGGGAATCTGATGTCTTAGTTTTGTATCTTGTTGTTGTGATAAGAATACTTTGACTTGAAGAAGAAAGGGTATATTTTAACTCTGATATCAAAGTACAGGCCATGTGGCAGGAAATTCAAGGCAGAGGGAAGTTGAAGCAGCTGGTCACAGCACATCTGTAGTCAAGAACAGAGAGCAATGGGAACACGCATGCCTGTGCTGAGCTGCCTCTCTCCATTTTACAGTCTTGGATACCAGGCTTGGGAATGCGTGTCACCCACGGGGACAGCTCTTCTCACTGTAATTAATGTAATAAAGACACCTCCCCCACTCAAGAATGCCCAAGGGGCCCTTTTCTAGGTGATTTGTGATTATCAATTCTGTCAAGTTGGCAAAACTAACCATTATTACACTTGGCAACTTATATTTTCTTGAAAATTGGCCATTTCCTTGAGACTATATGGATATCTTCTGCATTTGTTACCTCCTGTCCAAGTCTTGATTTCATCTGTTTTAACATTTTTTTATTCTTCTTGTAGCTACAAGATTTAAATTTTATTTACTTTGCCATACTTTTGAATTTTTAGATTTTTTTGCTTTTTATGCTGTTGGGCATTAAACTCAGGGTTTTGCATGTGTCATGCAATAGCTCTATCACTAAGCTGTCTCCTCAGCACCAGATTTATTATTTAATAATTTCTGTTTTCATAGTGTATACATTTTTATTCTGCTCTTTATTAATCCCTGTGTTCCTCTCTTGTTGGAATTTTCTAATATCTTGACATGAATGCTTTGTAAATGCTTGCATTCCTTCTTGTTTATTAAGAAAAACATTTTACTGGTTTTAACACAAAACTCCCTTGTGCTTAGCCTATGTCTTTGGTTAGCAGCAGCTTTCTTCCAAGCATTGGGGACTGTGTCCTCTCCATTATGTGCTTCTCTTTTTTCCTAGGAACTTGATGTTGTTTGCACCACCTAGGGGTGTGTGTGTGTGTGTGTGTGTGTGTGTGTGTGTGTGTGTGTAGAGATGGTAGTGGTGGTGACAAATTTATACATGTGATACACAGTCCTGTTTGCTTAAGTCCCAGGACTGGAAGTAACATGTTCATTTTGCTCACGTTGTCTTGACTGGATTCTGCCACATGGCCTTACCACCCTGCAAGGGAGGCTGGATAATGAAGTTTAGTAATGATCTCAGTGAAAAATAGAAATAGGTCCTTGGTGGACACCAAAGAGTTCCTCCGAATCCTCAAATACTCTTATCCCCCCATATTCATTTATCAGAACGCATGACTTTTCTTACAAGCTTTGCCTGTAATGTCCCGCCCTGTCCTCTGTCATAACTTCCTTACATTCTTCTATTGTGTGTGTGTAGGTTTCTTCCTCAGAAGTATATACCCAGACTGGAAGTTTCCTGTCAGCACCCAGGCATTTCAATTGGAGAGTTTTACTTACAGAAACTTCTTACGATCATAGGTACAGGCATTTTCTAGCATTTTATCTTATATTGGTTTTTGTTACTGTTTTCATGTTTCCCTATAGTGGTATTCTATTTGTACTGAAATGTGATTTTATTTGTATGTTAATAAATAAAGTTGCCTAGGGGTCAGAGCTATTAACAAGCCATAGGGAAAGCCAGGGTAGTGGTGGTACACGCCTTTAATCCCAGCACTTGGTAAGCAGAACTAGGTAGATCTCCGTGTGTTCAAGGATACAGCCAGCATTGGAGACACACGCCCTTAATCTCAATACCAACCATAGAAGATTTGGGAGGTCTGTACAGAGAGGCCATGACGAGACAGCCACGTAGTTGGATTTACAACCAATGAGAAGGAAGAACCAGAACTCTTTATAAGACAACCGCACAGGAAGAAACTCCTTTTTTTTGGAGCGGTCTTTTAGCGGGAGAAGCTAGCTGGCGGAAAGCGGGTAAGGCTTCTAGCTCTGACCTCTTGGGCTTTCATCTTTACATTGGCTCTGTGTTTCTTATTTAATAAGGCGGTTGGTTACATCTACATTTCCCACTTTCCTTGACTTTTAATAATTGATTGAATTTTTATTCACTGCCATAATTTGGACACAGCCAGTTTTTCTTCTGTAATTATAACTCTGGAAATTTCACTACATCTAGATAGCTTAACAAGTTCAAATATAGTGCATAAATCTTCCATTTATGAAACATAAGGACTTTAGGATTTTTTTTTTTTTTTTGGTTTTTCGAGACAGGGTTTCTCTATGTAGCTTTGTGCCTTTCCTGGAGCTCACTTGGTAGCCCAGGCTGGCCTCGAACTCACAGAGATCCGCCTGCCTCTGCCTCCCGAGTGCTGGGATTAAAGGCGTGCGCCACCAACGCCCGGCGTCTTTAGGATTTTTTAATTCCAATCATGCTAACTATTTTTTTAAAAAATTTATTTGTTTATTTATTTTACCTCCTGGCCAAAGTTTTCCTCCTCTCTTCTCCTCCCAGGCCCTCCCCTCCACCCCCCTCTGTTGCCGCTCCTCTAATCCACTCCTCCTCCATTTCTGTTTAGGAAAGAGCAGGCCTCCCATGAGTACCAACAAAGCATGGTATATCACGTTACAGTAAGACTAAGCACCTCCCCGTGTTAAGGCTGCACAAGGCAAACCAGTGTGAGGAGTAGGGTCCCAGGAGCCAGTGCAAGAGTCAGAGACAGCCGCTGTTACCATTGTTTAGGCCATTCCCCACTTTCTGTTCTATCAGGTCCAGTGTGTCTGCTTTTATGTTGAGGTGTTTGATCCACTTGGACTTGAGTTTTGTGCAGGGTAATAGATACTTTGCCTTGTTCCTTTCCAATTTGTATCCCCTTGATTTCCTTTAGTACTCTTAATGCTCTAGCTAGAAATTCAAGTACTGTATTGAATAGTTACGGAGAGAGTAGACAACCTTGTCTTGTTCCTGATTTTAGTGGAATTGATTTGAGTATCTCTCCATTTAATTTGATGTTGGCAATTGGCTTGCTGTATATTGCTTTTTATTATGTCTAGGTATGTTCCTTGTATCCCTGATATCTCCAAGACTTTTATCATGAGGGAATTTTGTAAAGGCTTTTTCATAGTCTAATAAGATGATTCTGTAGTTTTTTTTCCTTTCAGTTTGTTTATATGGTGGACTACACTGACTGATTTTCATATGTTGAACCACGCCTGCATCTCTGGGATGAAGCCTACTTGATCATAGTGGATGATCTTTTTTATATGTTCTTGGATTCAGTTTGCCAGTATTTTATTGAGCATTTTTGCATCAATGTTCATGAGTAAAATTGGTCTGTAATTCCCTTTCTTTGTTGAGTCTTTGTGTGGTTTGGATATCAGGGTGACTGTGACCTCATAGAAAGAATTTGTCAATGTTCCTTCTTTTTCTATATTGTGGAATAATTTGAAGAATATTGGCACTAGCTCTTCTTTGAAAGTCTTGTAGAATTCTGTGTTAAAAATGTCTGGCTTTGAGCTCATTTTGATTGGGAGACTTTTAATGACTGCTTCCATTTCCTTAAGGGTTATAGGTCTATTTACATTGTTTATCTGATCTTGATTTAACTTTGAGAAGTGGTATCTCTCAACAAATTTGTCCATTTCATTTCTAATTTTGTGGAGTACAGGTTTTTGAAGTATGGTGTAATGATTCTCTGTACTTCCTTGGAGTCTGTTGTTATGCCCCCTTTTTGTTTCTGTGCCACAGACTGGCCCATTGAGGGTACCACGACCGTAGGAGAACCAGGGCTTAGGTAGTCAGGAAGGCAAGGATTTGGCGAATGACAGACAGACAACACACTTAGAAGTGGTTTGAATCTGCTGCAATTTTACTTCTGCAAATCAGTAGTTTATATACAGAAAAGAAAACTATCAAGTCATACAAGGAACAATAAGAGCTTGGCAATAATTCAATTACATCATCTTTAAAAAAAAACAGCAAGCACACAATTATTAATTGGCGCTAGACATATCCCTTCACCCACAAGAACTTAATGACCCAAAGAGCAGTCTGTGTTTTTTAAACTTAGTACAGTCCCTAGACTTGTGTAGACTTCTTTGCGGTTGCAGCTGTGTCCTTCATTTATCTTAGCAGCTTTCTAGTTTATTATTTATTTTTACTTTTTTGGTTCTCATGACCCACTTAGCCAATTTGGATGCTGCAGACCCTCTCTAAGTCTTTTTTTTAGTTTTTTTTTTTATCACATATCTCTTTTAATATAAAACCTTTTTTCCTGTTGGAATATGGACTCTTGTACTTTTACGCCTGTAAGAGGAAGGGGTTCTGTTGTAGTCCTTAAGTTTCCCATGCTGAACTTCCTCAACGGAGGGGCCCACCATCTGCCTCCTATGAGGTAACGTCTTCTGCCATAAATCACTTTAGTTGGGATTCCTAAAGGATTCCTAGTGGGTGAGTGTTCATTCCCTAGAAGTGCCTGAACCTTTATACTTTCTTTATCTAGTGGCTTGGGGTCTTAAAAAATAGCTCATTTTGCTTTATTTGATTAAAATCCATGTCCAGCTTCCCCATTCCTCCATAGTTCACAACCCAAGCATTCATTAATTTTGGCTATGCTTCATAGATTAACTAGAACATTATCAGAAAAGCAGTTATACAGAACCCATAGCCCAGGGAGCTCATGATCCATGAAGCACGTCTTTTTTGAGAAGGAAGCATAATGCGGTCACTCTGCCAGGGACCTCCAGGGAGCTTAGTCCTGTGGGACACGTATCTATTATAGACATAATTGTTCATGTCACATGGACGACACTGGAGTTGGTGTGGCATTTCTGGTTTTATTGACTTGGATATTTTCTCTCTGCCTTTTAGTTAGTTTGGATAAGGGTTTAGTCTATTTTGTTGCTTTTTCTTGAACAACCACTTTTTGTTTCATTGATTCTTTGTATTGTTCTCTTTGTGTAAGACGAATTGCTAAACGGTATTATTAATAAAAAACCTGGAGCTAGATATTGGGGTGAAAGTTAAAAGATCAGAGTAACAGAACAAACCACTGCCACAAGTTCTTACCCTAGGAAATCCTCAGGCCAAAGAGAGACCTACTTCCTGTATACCCACACCTATATGCCTTTCTGTCCCTGCCCTCTTACTTCTTCTCTCTGCCTAGCTACATTACTTTCCTTTTTCTGCCCAGCTCTATCACTTCCTGTCTGTCTGTACAGACCTCCAGACCTTTATGGTTAACTAGTGTTGGAATTTAAAGGTGTGTGCCACCACGCCTGGCTCTGTTCCCAGTGTGGCCTTGAACTCACAGAGATCGGGTGAATCTCTGCCTCCTGAATGCTAGGGTTAAGGGCATGTGCTACCACTGCCTGACCTCTATGTTTACTCTAGTGGCTGGCTTTTTCCTCTCATCCTCAGAAAAGCTTTATTGGGGTGCACAAATAAGATATCACCACATCTTTGTTTCTATTTTATTGATTTCAGCCCTCAGTTTGATTATTTTCTGCTGTCTACTCCTCTTAGGTATGTCTGATTTTTTTTTTGTTCTAGAGCTTTCAGGTGTGCTGTTAAGTTGCTAGTATGAGATCTCTCCAGATTCTTCATGAAGGCACTTAGTGCTATGAACTTTCCTCTTAACACTGCTTTCATTGTGTCCCATAAGTTTGGATATGTTGTATATTCATTTTCATTGAATTCTAGGAAGTCTTTAACTTCTTTCTTTATTTCTTCCTTGATCCAGTAGTAACTCAATAGACAGCTGTTCAGTTTCCATGAGTTTGTAGACCTTCTGTTGTTTCTGTTGTTATTGAAATCCAGCTTAAATCCACAGGGGCTTGAGAAGATACAGGGGGTTGTTTCCATTTTGTGTATTTGTTGAGACTTGCTTTGTGGTTGAGTGTATGGTCAATTCTGGAGAAGGTTCCATGTGGTTCTGAGAAGAGGTATATTCTTTTGTGTTTGGGTGTAATATTCTGTAGGTATCTGTTAGGTCCATTTGAATCATAATGCCCATTAGTCGAGTTACTTCTGTTGAGTTTCTGTCTGGATGACCTGTCCAGTGGTGAGAATGGGGTGTTAAAATTTCCCACTATTATTGTGTGGGGTTCTATGTGTGATTTGAGCTTTAGGAATGTTTATTTTACAAATGTGGGTGCCCTTACATTTGGGGCATAGATGTTCAGAATTGAGACATCATCTTGGTGGACTTTTCCTTTGATGAATGTGAAATGCCCTTCATCTCTTTTGATTAATTTTGATTGGAAGTCTATTTTGTTAGATATCAGGATAGCTACATCAGCTTGCTTCTTAGGTCCATTTGATTGGAAAATCTTTTTCCAACCCTTTACTCTGACATCATGCTTATCTTTGATGTTGAAGTATGTTTCTTGTAAGTAGCAGAATGTTGGATACTGTTTTTGTATCCAATCCATTAGCCTGTGTCTTATTATTGGCAAATTGAGTCCATTAATATTGAGGGATATTAATGACCAATGGTTGTTAATTCCTGTTACTTTGTTGATGATGGTGGTAGTGTGTGTGTGTGAGTGTGTGTGTGTGTGTGTGTGTGTGTGTGTGTCTGTCTGTCTGTCTGTCTGTCTGTCTCTGTGTGTGCTTCAGTTTATGTGTTTCCCTTCTTTGGGTTTTGTTGGTGTGAGCTTATCTATTGCCTGTGTTTTTGTGGGTGTAGTTAACTTTCTGGGGTTGGAGTTTTCCTTCTAGTACCTTTTGTAGAGCTAGGTTTGTGGATAGAAACTGTTTAAATTTGACTTTGTCATGAAATATCTTGTTTTCTCCATCTATGGTGATGGACAGTTTTGCTGGTTATAGTAGTGTGGGCTGGCATCCATGGTCTCTTAGAGTCTGCAAGACATTAGTCCAGGCCTTCTGGATTTTAAGGTCTCCATTGAGGAATCAGGTGTGATTCTAATATGTCTGCCTTTATATGTTACTTGGCATTTTAACCTTGCCTATTTTAATATTTCTTTGCTCTGTATGTTTAGTGTTTTGATTATTATGTGGCAAGAGGATTTTCTTTTCTGATCCAATTGATTTGGTGTTCTGTAACCTTCTTGTACTTTTATAGACATGTCCTTATTTAGGTTGGGGAAATTTTCTTCTATGATTTTGTTAAATATATTCTCTGGGTTTTTGAGCTGGGTTTCTTTTCCTTTTTCTATTCCTATTATTCTTATGTTTGGTTTTTTCATATTTTCCCAAACTTCCTGGATGTTTTGTGTTAGGAATTTTTTAGATTTAACATTTTCTTTGACTGATGAATCTATTTCCTCTATTGTGTCTTCAGTGCCTGAGATTCTGTCTTCCCTCTCTTGTATTCTGTTGGTGATGCTTTCATCTGTAGTTCCTGTTCATTTACCTAGATTTTCCATTTCCAGGATTCCCTCCATTTGTGTTTTCTTTATTGCTTCTATTTCTATTTTCAGCTCTTGAACAGTTTTCTTTATCTGTTTGTTTTTCCTTGGTTTTCTTTTAGAGATTTATTGATTTTTTTTCTAATTTTTGTTTGTCTTTTCCTCAATTTCTTTAAGGGATTTGTTCATATCCTCTCTCAAGACCTCTATCATCTTCAAAAAGTAATTTTTAGTCATTTTCTTGTGCTTCAGTTGTTTTGGATTGTTCAG
>CABHPP010138873.1:0-23075 GCA_902168425.1 Peromyscus attwateri | reverse complement strand
AGGTGAAGTTCCCACAACCATCAGGGAAAGTGGATGCTAGAACAGAGCCCCAAGGATGCTCAGGAAGGCAGATATCAATCAAATCTACTTTCTGAAATATGATGTACATATCTTTTCTGTTGTAAATTTATTTGTCAATAAAGCAAGGTAATGTCAATGTTTATGAAAACATTGGTCATAACTGGGTACAGGCAAGTCTCGCATTTACTAAACACGTTATGAACGCGGGTGCTAGACTCTGAAAATTCTAAGAAAACATTTTAGCTGATTTATTGTCAGATTACTCTCCAAACAAAATCATTTTATTGAAATTGAGTGTGGTCCAGAGAACACCTGAACTTGTATTTTATATAAAAAATGAGGGTAGTCCTGTAGACTTGACCTTCACAGTTGGTGTTAAAAGTGTAACTCTATAGATTACCTCAACTCACTGCTCTATGATTTATAAGGAAAAGGGAAGAAGGGTGTGGTTGATGAGCCACAGACTCTTAAACGATGAGTTGAGCACTCAAAGTATAATTAATGTATAGGTTGGCAGCATCATCTTCACTTAGGGGGCTGTCAGCAATGCAGAACTGGGACTACACTGGTATCCATCTGCAGGTGGATAGCAGTTACAATAAGTAAAAACTGTCAGTGGAATTTAGAGATTGATCCAGTTCTCAAGGAGTTAAGAATTTTAGGTACATAGAAAAGGTAAAAGAATAAGCTATAAGCTAAATATAAAAATCTCTTGGCTATTGTTATCTTAAATGGCTAAAACACAAAAGGGTAGAGAGAGCATACAAAAGAATGTTGGGGAAATGTTGATTCCATACCAAGGTCAAGATCTTTCTTCTTTGATCTAAAGCCATAGGGCTACTTCCTACCAAATGAAAGTATTGGGACATTAGATGGCACCTGTAGGATCAATTGTCAGTGGGAAGATCCCATGTTGGGAAGGGCAAAGTAAAAAAACTTGAAGAACCAGTGATGTACCATGAAGAAATCATTCATTTTCTTCATTGGTATCACCAGCCTCTTGAAGAATCTTTACTAAAATTGCCTGTGAGTGACCAACTTAAGAGATGAAGGTTTGGTTTTGAATGCTGAAGAATGAAAGAGCTTGTGTGTGTTCATGTAAGGCTCAACTGACGGCTGAACTTTTGAAGGCAAGTATAAATGATCCAGATACACAGTGGAGAATAGCTTTCCTATGGACTGAATAAAAGCCACTGAAATATTAGCTTTCTCTGAGAAGGGGGACTATCCCCCTTATATGTCAAATAGAACACTTTAGGAAAAGCTGTTGTGCGGTATGCAAATCCTGTTGGATTGCATTTATCATGACTAGAATGTTCACTCATTGACTATGTGCCTTTTCAATCTGTGGTAAATACTGTGGCTCAGGGGCTCCTCTGGCGTTGGTGTTCTATCTAACATTACAACCCAGTATCAATCACCAGTCTGAGAGTATTGATCAGATTTGTGTTTCATCTTATCTTACAGGTTTTCCAGATACTGAAAACTTGGAATGAATGATTCATAAGAAAATGGGAAAGGGCAAAGGAAACTGAATATCCACATGAAAACCGTTCCAGATTTTAGGAAACTGAATACCTCACCCAAGGCTCAGGGAGCATTGTGGAAGAGGGGTGGAAGAGCTTGTAAGAGGATCAGAGAGTTTGCTGTGAGATTGTGTCTCCTAATAACATCGGAAGCTGCACCATAAAGTCTCAGCAATATGACTGCCTGCATGTGAGCTGAACAAGGATGACACCAGTGAACACCCCAAACTGGGTGGACAGAAGCCCTATGCAAAGAACTATAGGCAAGTGAGGAAGGCTCGTAAATGACAAGTGGCCTTTCTCAGGGAAGAGCATCCCCACTGATTGCCCAGTGCCAAACTGTCAGCCCTGAAAACATACATATAGGTAGATTGCACAGATGGAACAGCTTATGTTCGGGAGTATATGTGTATATAAGTATGCTTCTTAATTGCAGGCAATAACGGTAAAAAATTAGAAGTCACGAATTTGAAGAAGAGTGGGGAGTTATATATGGAAGGGTTTGGAGGGAGAAAAGGGAAGGGGAAATGTAATTAAATTAAAATCTTAGAAATAAAAAATTCCAACAGAGAGAGGAGAGAGAGAGAGAGAGAGAGAGAGAGAGAGAGAGAGAGAGAGAGAGAGGAGAACCTGAATGAATAGAAAAGATATTAACTGATCGAAACAATGACCTTTAAGCAGCACAGCTGAAGGTCAGAGGGGCCCATGGGAATTCTTACTGTTTCTCCAATATAAAAGGCCTCAAACATGTCTGCTTTCCCTACCATGTCCTGGCTATCCTTAATTGTCAACTTTACACAGCCTAGGGTCATCTGAGAGGCCTCGGTTGAACTGCCTACATCAGTTTGGTCTGTAGATATGTCTGTGAGGGGTTTCTTGATTGTTAATGCAGGAGGGCCCAACTCACTTTGAGCCACACCACTTCTTAGACAGTTAGTCCTAGGCTGCATCCAAAAACTCCCCAACGGTGGGTCAAACAGAAAGCTGGCATGCAGTGTTCCTCTGTGTGTTCCGCTTCAGGTTCCTGCCCCGACTTCCCTCCTGGATGAATTGTGACCTGGAAACATAAGACAAATAAACCCTTTCTCCCACAAGTTACTTTTTGTCAGAGTTCCAACATAAAAGCAACTAATACCCCCCACTTCTAAGGAATCAGCAAAGCTGGAGGCAAAGATGACAATCAGAATTCCCTGAGTGGTGGTCCTTCACAATAACCAAGATGAACGTTTATGGGAGAAAGTAGGATCTTCTTGGTGAATCCCTAGCTGAGGACCCAAGGTCATATTCATACTGTGTGTAAAATGACCCCACACTTGGGGGGCTATCAGTATGTGGATCGTGCTTCTGAGTCTGTTGATGAAGTTCTCCTGGGTCATCATTTATACCGGGGAGATAGAGGCATGCAGCATCCATGGATGGATGAGAAAATCTAGACTAAGTTGGAATGTCTGAATAGACTTTGTGTGAAGTGATTATGTGCTTTTCCTAAACATTCCTTGAAGTAGAAAGCATGGGTAAAAATAAATGACAAATGGAGAGAAGGTGAAATGGCAGTGGGGTTATAAACGAACAAATGATTTATGTTAATGAGGGAAATCTAGTTATGGACCACACAGCAGCACGTTGGCCGAGGATGGAGTACCTGTCCTGTGGTCATCCATACAACAGACCTAAAATATTCCTACCACCTTAATAGTGCTACAGCCGTGGTGAGTTCCTGGCGCAACAACAGTCCTTATGTGTATGGGATGATGCTGGTGGAAGTGAACTTTGTGCTTTACCACTCAAATAAAAGCACAGAATGTACAGATAGGTATAGTATGTAATATTTGATGAGGTTAATAAGCAATCTATCTTGTTTACACATTTATAGTACTGTACTTCATATGGTTATTTAAAGTGTACTTTTTTCAACATGTTAAAAAGTTTACTGTCAAACAATATTCTGTTTGTGCTAGTAAGTCTCATATGTCTGTTTATCATGTCTTGCACCAGTTTATTTTGTGTTTAATTTAATCTCATGTTGTGTTATCTTATATGAACATATGTAATGCATATGTGGCACACTGTATATACATTAAAAGTATATGTATACCATTAGAAGTATGTATGTACCCAGAAGGTGCAGGTTTAAGTTTGTCCTTACCATCTTATCTTCAATAACTTGACAAAGCTGAATATAAGCTGCAAAGCTGAGTATTTCTGCTCCGGGAAATGCTGGTCATAACATAAGATGATGAACAGAATGAATGGTAAATAAGTGGGCAGAACTCTAATCATGCACAAGCATCTTTGAATTCTCATTTTTCAGATTGCATGTGCTACACAGGTTATCTTTTGGGAAGGAGTTTCTGGGAACTCTTCCCAACTCTGCTGCAGACCATGTGGTGTACAAGCCCTAGTTGATGGATACCTGTGTACATAAAAATTTGGATGATTGTATCTTTAGAAAGATTGCCTACTCTAATGGATAAAAGATAGCGGTGGTGTTCCTGAGGCACCACAGCTCATTATGCATAAACACATACCATTCTTGTTTTGTGAATATAAAGTCCATCAAATAGAGTAGGAAAGGACAATGGATTCTTGATGTTATCAGGGCCATGGGTACCAGAAGACATTCCACTGAGAACAGCCCTTTACTTCAATGAAGAAGGCTATGGGGGGCCTTAGGCATGCCCAAATCACATTTTGTTTAGCTGTGACCACCACTTCAACCTGTGTGTGATGGATCCAGCATTTCTGATGTGAAAAATGTATCCTGACTGTATCCAGGTTGTTGTACAATGACAATGTACATGATGGGGAAATACCTTTGACCTACAAGATAGAAAAGGGGCTTAACTTGTCTCCTGAGCAAGCTAAGTTTATTGTCATGAGCAGTGGCACTGGGAGGAAAACCACTTTAGAACAAGAAGATTGGAGAGAGCATTCTTATATACAGAAAGCAAAAGATGGGAGACAGGTGATGGGTGTTTTGGGAAATGGGTCAGGCATATTTACTCAACAAACACTGCTGGACAATACTGTATGGTCTGGATGATCTGCAATAGTGAGTTTATTAAGGACACAGCAAGCCAAAATAGTAGAAGAAGTAGAAAGTGTCAAAAATATAGCAAAACTTTATCAAATCTGGCAGGAAACATCCAGCAGAAATGGACCAGGGAAGCCCCTTTGAGACAGCCTGCTGGAGTTCCAGGACAGAATGGAGTTCCCTATGGTGAGGCTTCTAAGCAAACAGATGGCAGTGGACAGAGATGACATCGAAGTGGGTTCTCACAACATCTAGCACAAACCAACTGGGGAAATTGAGGCAGCCAGCTAGAGTTCCTGTGGAGCTTTTTCTCCATCAGTGGGCTTCCCATGGCTGAACTTGGAGCCTTTCCTTTCCATGGAAGACACTTTTATGTCATGGGATGAACAAAAGAATGGGGATGACTTACCTTCCAACTGTCCTCAGGGGCACAAAAAGTTGCCTCTCAGACTGTTTCATTGTTCACTCCTCTCCCTGTCACAGAGTTAAGGGGGGGCATTCCCAGAAAAGGGGCTTTGGTGGACACCTTGAGACAAACATGCTTGGGTCTGAAGTGGGGCCTAGGGAGGGACAGGAAGCCTGCTTCTAGGGTCAGCTTGTCAATGAGCTCACCGATCTCATGGCAATTATGAGTATAATGTACATTATGATCTAGTATTGGGGAAAGACTGGCTCCTAGCCCAACACGTCCTCTTGAAGGTTTTAACAGAAGGAACTGAGTAGCCACGGGAGACTGGCTCTTCATTCTAGGTGTTGGGACCCAGAATGCACACCCATGAGAATCTTAAGGCTTTCCAGCCTGTAGGAAAACTTGTGATTTATGTCAATGTACCAAAACTTCCCTTGCTTCAAGAATAGGTCAAAATAAGATATTCTGCAATACAATTTCCTACTGGACATAGGAAACATTCTTAACTGTACCCATGTCCTCTGTACAGGAGGAAGGGAGGTCCGGCTGTTTGATGGCGCATTGTAGAAAATGGTCTTAGTAAAAGCTTATGAAATGAGGTGGGGAGAGTGGCTTTGCCCCCACTGGACTGCTTACTTGGATCCTAGAATCAACTTTGGTCAACTATAATGCCAACTGTCCATAATAAACATACCGTATGGGCAAGGCTCAATTGTGTTTTGAAGGACAGCAGATATTTCTGTAGATTTATGGATTTGTTCTGTAATGGAACAAAGTTATTCCATGGCCATAATATGGTATAATATGCTGATCCCGTTCCAATATTTAAGTAGGTCTTATGATAACATTCGTATTAATAATCAAAAGTATGAGAAATGGACTTGAAGTCTCCTTAGAATAAATACATGATGGAGGTTGTCAGACCACATGATGGAGGCTTTGAGTCACATGGATTCTGCTTTTCCTCTGGAAGGACTGGAGACCAAAGGTCAGCCATGTGTGCAGTAAACCATGTCCCCACAATAAAACCTCAGGACACCAGGACTCAAAGGGACATCCAGACTGGCAGTACCCTTTGCTACTGTCTGATGTTACTGTCAAGAAAGTTAACACTGTTTACCAGTCTGTAAAGAGGAGACTTGGCAGCCCTGTTTCTGGAAACCCAGAGCACCCTACTTTATCCTATATTAAACCAGTCATGACTGTAGCAGCTTTCAGGGAGTTCTAGTGAATTAGTAGAACTGAGAATGACCTTGGGAAACCTTGAAGTCTGCAGTTGGTATGAGAAGTGAGAGGGGGTCTGGTGGTCCTTATCTGCAATCCCACAGGTTCATTTTTTGATTGCATTTGGACCATTCTTTTTTCTCCCTAAACCACACTAAACATCCTTTTGATGGTTCCTTAGATGCCATTCCAACTGTATCATATTCACAGTAAAACACCCTTAAGATCTTAATACAGATATATGCATGAAATAAAAAGTGACTTTAAGTGTACAGTAACCAATTTGCTTCACATTAATAATTCAGCTATTTTTATTTGTTTCTAAACAAAAAGCAAAGAAGATCCATTCCACAGAGCAATATGCAGTTTTTATTAAGCCCCGAGAAAATCTCTTAAGGTTTTTGGATTATGAAAGTCATCCAAATTCACGTCTTTTTTTTTTTCCTACCAAATTTCTCCTTAAAAAATTTTTTTTCACAAAAGTCAAGCTAGATGCAGACAGGAGATGTTTCTTGCCCCCATGGAGCAGAAACAGGTGACATCATTTGGTACCTTCAACGCTATTTCCATCAGCTACTTTTTCTGTGGCTGTCACATGAACCTGATAAGAGTAGCTTGTGGGGAGGAGGATCTTTTTGACTCACAGTGTCACGGGGTAAAGGTATGGTGGAGGTGACACTTACGGGAGCAGGTCCTGGAGGATCATGAGGCTGCTTGTTCACATCTTGGTAGACTGGGGAGTGGGAAGCCTAGGACTGGACTGCAGCTCTCAAGCCCTGCCCTCTAAGTGAGCCACTTCGCCTAGACAGGTCCCACCTCCTCCTGAAGGTCCCACAAAAAACAATGCTATCAGCTGGGTCCATGAGCTGGAACAGGGCAGTAGGAGGAGCTCCCATCCAAACCATTATCACTAGTGTGTGTGTGTGTGTGTGTGTGTGTGTGTGTGTGTGTGTGTGTGCGCGTGCACACATGCTCACACGTGTGTTTGTGGGTATGAAGGTGGGTATGCATGCCAGGGCATGTAAGTGCCAGGGGATGTTTTCATTAGAGGATAGTCTGAGGTGTTGGCCCCTGCCTCCCACCTTGCTCACTGAAGTGTAAGCCAGACTACCTGGCTTGTGAGCCCCTCATCTCATTTGGAAGCCCTAGGATTACAGATGCACTACTGTGTCCATTCTGGGGTTCTGCACTAGGTCTTCCTGGGTGTGTGGCAAACATTTTACCCACTGAGCCATTCTCCCACCCCATAATGTAATACTAGTTTTTTCATAGGAAATCACACACACTCTTAACTGCAGTACTATTTATTCCAGTCCATTTGTTTGGAGTAAGTACCGTCAAGTGACAAGCAAAGAAGATGGCAAGGGCACTGCTCTAATGATTGGCAGAGACTCCACACATCACTCATTTCAAAGTCTTCATTCTGGAGAACAGTGGCAATCAGTGATTCACTGGGCACCAACAAATATTCTTAGTCCTCATTTTGCAACTGCCTCTTAAAATCAAACTATAATAAAAAATTAAACCCAGACAGAAACAGGGCAATCATAAAGTGACGATTCAGAATCATGGAGAAAACCACAAAGGAATCAGGTCCTGATGAATTAATTGCCCAGGCATCATATCTGTCTTTGCATTTTCCTGCCTTTCCTGCTAGATTGAGCTGTGGACACTGAGCTCACAGGCTGGTGGGGTATCTGGCTTTTGCAGCAAGTTGCAGGCATTGGGCTATAGTTTTGTCTCCTCATAAGTCTCTTAACCTCACTAGTTCAGGAAACTCTGGTTCTACAACTGTCTAACCAGAGAAAGAAGGCAAAACCTCCTGGTGGCCAGCAGAGTGAGGAAAAATACAGGGACACACACACACACACACACACACACACACACACACACACACACACCCTTATAAAGAGAATTCATGAAATCCTTTTAAATTCCCAAGGTTTTACACATGATTTAATGAGCGGTAAAGGTTTGACAGACAAATTTGAACAATTACATGTCAAAAGGCAATGTTTGCAAACACAGTGATCCCCATTTTAGTCCAATTTTATGTGTGATTACATGAAAATAATTTAAAGATTAATTGTATGATGATAAAATATTTTCAAAATGTAAAATACAGTTTTGATTTTGATGCTTCTGATCACAGAGCAAATAAAGTTTTAACACTTTTTCAAACCACTCCCCCAACTGAGCATGGTGGCACATGCCTTTGATCTCAGCACCTGGGACAGTGTGAGTTCGAGGCCAGCCTGGACTACAGAGTGAGTTCCAGGACAACCAAGGCTATGTAGAAAGATCCTGTCTCAAGAATAAGAAAAACAGGAACAATCCCCCAGGAAAACCCTCCCCCAAATGAAATTTAGTCTGACCTCTTTTTTGTGTCTGATGGTTTTCCTTGGAAGTCCGTTTGTAGACAGTCATGACGCAGTTGCTATGACTTAGGTATTGTCTCAGGCAAGCATTCCCTGCCGAGGGGCCTGTGACAGTTCAGATCCTCAACCCCCCCCCCTTTTATTTTATCATGGCTGTGCTGCTCAGACTTTGTTTGCATGTCTGTTGATGTTCCAATGGCATGAATACATTCATCTTGGCACCTTCTCTATTAGCTCTCTAAGAATGAACTTATCCAAAATACCAATGCTAGGCTTCCGATGCTCGGTGGTTAGGAGCACACATGGTCTTGTAGAAGATCCAGTTTGGTACCCAGCACCTGTGTTAGGCAGTTTACCTTCATCTACCTGTAACTCAAGTTCAGAGTCTGCAGGTATCTACTCAAGCACACATAACCCCACCCAGACAGGCACAGATGATTAAACATAAAATCTTTTAATGAATATCAATGCCAATGAGATTCTGAAACCTCACAATTGTACTGGAATATAAATAAGTTAGTTGTTCCAATGAGCTAAATTTTATATGAATATTTTTTTGTGTTCAAAAACTTTTTTTAAGGTTTATTTTATGTGTTTGAATGCTTTGTCAGCTTGTGGGGTTGTGAACCGCTTGTGAGCCTGTTGCTCAAGAAGAGGGCATCAGATCCTCTGGGAGTAGAGTTATAGATGATTGTGGGCTACCATATGAGGTACTGAGAACTGAACCCAGGGCGCCAGAGAGCAAGCACTCTAACTTACTAAGCCATCTGTCTAGCTCCAAGCCTTTTGTGTTTATGATAATCATCACAATGAAGACAACACTTGGGGCATGGTGGCATGCACTCACTTGTACAGCTAGCACCTGGGAGGCGGAGGGCACCTCCAGAACTATGGTAATCCTGGCATCAGGTCATCTAAATCCTTCCTCTAGTCTCTTCAGGCATCTTTACTATTGCACACAAACTCACCCCCATTCACATGTAATTAAAAATAAAGCAAAGACAAATATCAGCAATGATAATAAAAGAAAAAGACAGAGCACTTAAGGGTCCCAAAGCTCGTTATATAGCTTTGGGATGTCTTGGGCCCATCTTGAAAATGTTTGTTTACAGATGCACACATGTACACTTTGATCTAACAACATTTGCTCTCGTAGTTCTAACCATGAGGAAACTGAGATAATTCACTAAGATTTAAAGTGTGGTGTATGAAAATATTTTGCACTGAATGTGTCCCTTTTTTTTTGATTTTTGTTTTTTGTTTTTTGAGACAGGGTTTCTCTGTGTAGTTTTGGTGCCCATCCTGGATCTCGCTCTGTAGACCAGGCTGGCCTCGAACTCACAGAGGTCCACCTGCCTCTGCCTCCTGAGTTCTGGGATTAATTCGAGCACCACAACCGCCTGGCATGTGTCCCATTTTTTTCACTTTCTCTTTTCTCATCCTCAGAGACTATGTAACACACACAGAGTCTTATTGATAAATGTTCCTCTTAAAGTTTTGTTGACATGGTCTTTCTATTAGTATCTTAATTTGTTTATTGAAAGACAGCTTCTCATAATATAGACCCGGCTAGCCTCAAAGTTGGGGCGATCCTTCACCTTGACAGTGAATCTCTGCTTAAGTCCCTGACTTACTGTGCTGTGGATTTCGTCACAACGGCCCTAGAAGTGTATATGGTCATCATTTGGGCAGAAGGACATAGCACATGCCTCATTGCACAGCAAAGGCACAGAGCCCCTGTGGGTCTGAAAGATGGTGAGAAACTCAGAAAACCATCTAAAAGGAGTTTGCATCCTTCCAGATGTTCTGTGTCATTTTTGACCTTTGACTCCTCAAAGGAGCCCCAATAAGGATGTGGGCTTTGTCTATCCTGAATCTTGGGTCCCAGAGATTTTCTTTGATTTAGCAAAATAAAACACATAAGGGCATTTTGTGCACCTGAGCATTGCATTACAAACCCACATCGGTTGCACATGTTTTGTTGTTTATAAAGTTTACAAAATGGGGTCCATCAGTGCGTGCCCATCCTACCAGTGTTTGGGGACCAGAGGCAGGAGGGTTGTGAGTTTGGCCGGCATGTGTTGTATAGTGAGATACTGTCTCAACATCTGTCCTCCAATAAAAAGCAAAAATAAAATGAAATAAAATAAAATCCCAAACAGGAGGGGACAGAGAGCAAAAGGAGAGAAAATGGATGTAACTATTGTATGATGTACACATGTGTGGAAATATCACAGCAAGTTCTAGTCATTGGTATAAATAATATGCATCAGTCATTTTAAAGTTAAAAACAAAACAAAATAAACCAGAAAATGGGGAAAAGTATTGAAAACTTGCCTGTAAACCTATCTCATTTGGAAACAGCCGCTTTTGTTTAGCATTTTCTGTGGTCATACTATGTATATGTAATAAACATGCATTCATGTGCATGAGATTACAGTCTAATCCCCATTCTATTTCTTGTTTTTAATATTTTCACTGTTTTTAGTGTTTTCCTGTGTGATGCAACACAGTTCTTCACAAAAATCATTTGAAAGGTGCACGACCTTGGATGAGAACCCCTTAGCTGGTGTCCTTTGTCCAGGGGAGCCTGCTTGCTTCCAGCCTTTTGCTCTGTTAAACACTGTAATGATCACCCTCACATAAAGTTGGGTTCCCATCTCCTTCCTGAAGTTGGTTCAGGGGCTGTCCTGGCTCTTGTTTCTAGTCCAGTATTTCATTTTGTCTTCATGAAGTTCTGTTTTCTGAGGCCCACTCCAAATCCAAAAATACAAGAGCCATTTGCTCTTCACTACATTTTCTATCCACCAATTATCCCCCAGGCCCTCGCTTGGAGACTGTTGGGAAATGTCTCTGCAACTAGTTAGCAAGAATAGAAAAACTCCCATTCAGTTATTTAAATCAGTTCCCTTAGAAGCAGCCAACAGATTCTCCAAAAATTCATCCAAAATGAAGGTCATGTTGGCAATTCAGTTTTGATGTTATTTTCACATCTGCTCATACCTCCCTCTTGGTACATTGACAGGGCCTCAAAAGTTGTATAGAGTCGGACACTAGGACCCTGAGAGGGCAGTAGAGCGGCACTTAGGGATCAGTTCACTGGTCATGGCTTTTCTCTTTTCTGGAGCATGTGTAGTTTGCTTATTCAGAGCCCTCAAATGTCCAAAGCGTCACAGGCTTCCTCCCCATAACCAGCATGTACACACTTACCCCAAAATGCTACCCGTCTTCCACCTTAAGTGCTCAATTTATGGTTTCCCAGCAGTATAAATTCCATTACCAAGGGAACACGATCTCAGCGGATCATGGCCCAGAAGAGTCCCCCTCGCTCCTCTGCGGCTGCCTTACTGACTAGTGTTTAAGGAGGAAACGCTAGTTCATCCTTGAACTGTTCAGCCTGCCTCTGTGGCAGCCACGCTCTCCAGACTGAATGAAACAGAGCTTTTTCCTCATGGCTGGTGAAAAATAACAAGGCCTTTTGGTGTGAGGGATCTGGGTGAGGGTGATTCTTTTTGAAGCTTTCACAGAGCCAGCAAGAATTTCACGCCATTTTGAGAGCTTTGGGTAAAGAATTTAACAGCTGGTGGGGGTGTAAATTAGAGCCAATTATAATTTGATTGACCTGCCTTGACAATAAAACTGTCTTCCCTAATTTAAAATGCCTAGCAGGAACTTCTCTGCCCCTGTAAGGTGGTGATTTCAAAGGAAGAACAGTTCAAACTAGGCAATTCTTTAACAATGCTGACAGTAATAAAGATTTATTTATATAGTGCTTTTTTCCTGTTGGGCTTAAATAACCACGTTCAAAGTGAGGAATAGTAGTGTGTACAGGAATGAAAATGTCAGGGCTTCATAGAAATGTGTCTCTAGAATGGTGGTCGCAGGTGTAGAAAATACAGGAATGTTCTGGGAAGTTCTGAAGAAAGGGAAAAGTATCTGAGTTCCAACCTGGAACGTGAGTTGTCATAATATATTCTTAGTTTAATTATTTTTGTTACAATACAAACGGGAGGGTTTTATTTAGGCCGATCACACATGTGTATCATGGCACCTTGCTTATACCCTGTGCTCCTTCTGTCCTTCTCCCAGCACCCTTTTTAGTCCAATTGCATTATTATTTAAAGTAAATATAGAACTTTAAAAGCTGTTATTTGAAACGGGTTTAAAATGGCACGAGAAGAGAACACTTTTTATTCTTGCTCCTGATCTTGGAAGCTAGTGTATCCTCTTCCCCCATATAAACAGTATGGAGAAGGTGTACAACTCTGGGTCTGCCCATTCCCTACTTCTTATTCACAGTAGCTCAGCTTAATAAAATTCATCAGGAAAGGAGCTGTGGGTCTCTGCTTCCCATTTCGTCTTGAATAAAACCTCAGGGTCATTTACATTGGCCTTAATTCTGGTGAAGGTGAGCTGTTGGTCTTGCAAGGTGATGCTTGGAGTTGTAGCCAAGAAGGGTCTGAACAGACTGACTCTCTCAACTCAGCTCTGCCAGTTAGATGGTCCTGATCTTGGGCACATGGTCCTCTCTGAGTCTCGGGCTCAATTTCTGAACAATGGAAACAGTGACAACCTAATGGGGGTGTCGTGGTATTTACTGACACCAGGAACAAAATAACTTGGTCAGAGTTGGCTTAGACTCTGAGTCTTGGATTGTCTCTGAGAAAATGGCCCTATTTCTCTTTCTTTCAAGGTCCCCTTCCCCTCATCTCTGGGGTTGACTGACTTTCCTTCCCTTTTCTCTCCCACAGAACCTTCTGTGATGACCTAGGCTGAGATGTGGAGCAGAAAGGGTGGTGGAGGAATGCTGTGTCCATCTCCCTTAAATGGCACCACATCCTCCATTATCACAGAGTTCGTTTACAGACATTAATGATGCATAAGTTTAAGTAACTTTGATCATGGTAGGTTGTTAAAATGGTTCTGTTTTGTTATTATTTGGTGCTGTTAATCTCTTACTGTGCCTAATTTATAAGTTAGATTCCGTCATTGGTATGTACTTATCGGGAAAACCTATGGCCTCTCTGTGATTTCAGGCAGCTACTGAGGGTCTTGTTGTGTGTCCTGGTAGATAAAAGGGGTGCTGTACTTGGGCTAGGCTTCAGAAGTCACTGGCAATGATATTCCTCTTGATCTGTTCTATAACCCTAACATTATTTGGACATATTTTATGTTAAAGACACATTTAAAAATCATATGGTTTTTATAAAAGGAAGCAAAAAAATTAAGATGCTGGCTGTGACAAAGTCTATGAATTTTATTTCATAAACAAGCCAGGAAAACTCCAGGATTTTACACACTGTATAGGCTTGGATAGAACCAGAGTCTCACAGCCTTACATATCATGACAAGTTCCAACAGGGAAACAGTAGTCCTGAGTCTTGGATGATCAATTTACTACTCAGTGCTACAAATGGTATGGAGCATGGATCTGAGCCTTGTGCTAATAGCTACAAGTCATTAGACATCATCTATTTAAGGAGCAGGAGAAATTGTATGGATTTTTATGACAATGGCATTGCTCCTCTGCTGAAATCAATTCTGAATGAGGGTCAGGGTTACGGAAAGTCCAGCCTTCATATATAATGAGAACATCTCTATTATTATTAATGTGATTTCTTTTATTGCTTGCAAAATGACAGCTGATGAATATCTGGCTGTTTGCATCCTTGTACACAACCTTGAAACTGAAATTCCTTGTGGCCAGCACATCTGCTTTTTAAGAAACTTATCTATGGGAACAGTAAACAGTGAACAAGGACCCCTGTAACCAAGCTCTGGAGTTCAGCCAACCCTCAAGCAATGGAATGATGATTTCTGCAACCAGGCTTGAGTGGATTGGACTTGCGAAGCTGATGGAGGGGGCAGGGTGTGCAGGCAGCTGCTGCCTGGTGGACTGAAACAGGACATCCACAAGGTGGGCAGCCAGATGCCGTAATGACCCACTGAAGAATAACCACATGCACTACAACAGAGCTGTGAAGTGTGGGGAAATAATGGCAGCAGATGGACAAAAACCTGGCCCACAGCAAGCAGGGCGAGGGAACTCATTTATAGCACAAAGCCCTGCATGAATTGAGAAGAGACAGTGTTTCGGGCCCATCCCAGGCCTGCAGAGAGCAGCAGACCCTGCAAGCAGCCTGCATCCTTTCCCTGTATTTACTGACTGCTTGCTCTGCATAACCACCTTGGGTAGATGCTGCTCTGCACAGGATGAAGCCAGGCTTGACCTCCAGGAGCTGGGAGTCTGGTGGACATTCCCTGGATTTCTGCTTGGGACCAGTCAGGAATTATGCTGCAGTTCCCAACATCACTGGCATCAACGATTCTTTAAAAATTGGCTTTTATTTCCCCAGCCTTTGGATGGCATAACTTGAAAGCTATAGGGTACGGAGCTTCAGAAGAGCAGAAAGCTGCAGGCCAGATTTGATGAGCTGTGTGTCCTGCAACTTGCTCCAGTATTTCTCAGAGCTGTCTGCAGAGTGGGGCCACTTTCCCTAGTTTGTAGCTGCAAAGTACAAGGCCATCTCTCCAAAAATGTAGTGCGTGAGGGATGACTAGTCCTTCCCTGAATTCTTTTTTAATTAATTAATTTATTTAACAACCTGACTGCAGTCTTCTCTCCTTCCTGTCCCCTACCTCCCCTCTGCCTCCTCCAGTCCACTTCTCTGTTTCTGTTTAGGAAAGGGCAGGCCTTCCACAAGCATCAACAAAGCATGGCATATCAAGTCGCAGTAAGACTGGGCTCTTTCCCCTGTATTAAAGCTGGGTAAGGTGACCCAGTATGAGGAACAGGTGACCAAAAGCTAACCAAAGCATTAGAGACAGCCCCTGCTCCCACTGTTGGGAGTCCAGACCAAGCTATCCCATTGTCACACATAAGTAGGGGCCTAGGTTGTTGGTTCAGACTCTATGACCTCCTATGAGCCCAGGTTAGTTGTTCCTGTGGGTTTTCTTGTGATGTCCTTGACCCCTCTGGCTCATACAATTCTTCCTCTCTCTCTGCAGCAGGATTTCCCGAGCTCACCCTAATGTTTGGCTGTGGGTCTCTGCATCTGTTTCCATCAGTTACTGGATGAAGGATCTCTGATGACAACTGGGGTAGTCCCAATCTAGTCACAGAAGATGGTCAGTTCTGGCTGCATATCCTCCATTGCCCAGAGTCTTAGCATGGTCATCCTTGTAGATTCCTGAGAGTTTCTCTTGCATCATGCTTCTATTTGATCCCCAAATGTCACCCACTCCTTTCTAGTCATCTCTTTCAGTACTTTCCCCTCCATCCACCCCCAACCAGATCTCTCATGTTTACATCCCCACCTACCCCGAGTCCACCCATGAGATCTCTTCTATTTCCCCTTCCCAGGGAGATCCATGCATCCCCCCTTGGGCCCTCCTTGTTTCCTAGCCTTTCTGGGTCTTTGAACTGTAGCATGGTTCTCCTTTGATTTACAGCTAATATCCACTTATAAGTGAGTACATACCGTGTTTGTCTTTCTTGGTCTGGGTTACCTCACTCAGGTAACCAAAGAAGAAATGACATGATAGTATACATAGGTGACCCCAAAATCTACCAGGGAGCTCCTACAGCTGATAAACACCTTCAGTGAAGTGGATACAAGATTAACTCAAAAGTATCAGCAGACTTCCTATATACAAACAATAAACTGGCTGAGAAAGAAATCAGAGAATCAACACCCTTTATAATAGCCACAAATAATATAAAATATTTTGGGGTAACTCTAACCAAGCAAGTGAAAGGCCTATATGACAAGAACTTCAAGTCTTTGAAGAAAGAAATTGGAGAAGATCTCAGAAGATGGAAAGATCTCCCATGCTCATGGATTGGTAGGATTAACATAGTAAAAATGGCAATCTTATTGAAAGCAATTTACAGATTCATTACAATCCCCATCAAAATTCCAACACATTTCTTTACAGACTTGGAAAGAACAAAACAAAAACAAAAACCCCAGGATAGCTAAAACAATCCTGTACAACAAATCAACTTCGGGAGGCATCACCATTCCTGATCTCAAGCTCTACTATAGACCTATAGTAATAAAAACCACATGGCATTAGCATTAAAACAGACAGTTGGATCAACGGAATCTAATTGAAGACCCAGATGTAAATCCACACACCTACAGAGACCTGATTTTTGACAAAGAATCCAAAATTGTACAATGGAAAAAAGAAAGCATCTTCAACAAATTGTGCTGGCATATGGATGGTGGCATGTAGAAGAATGCAAATAGATTCGTATCTATCACTTTGCACAGAACTCAAGTCCAAGTGGATCCAAGAGGAAGTGGGACATAACCTTGAACTAACTGGCACAGGAGACAACTTCCTGAACAGCACACCAATAGCACAGACACTGAGATCGACAATTAATAAATGGGACCGAATGAAACTGAAGAGCTTCTGTAAGGCAAAGGACACTGTTATCAGGACAAAATGGCAGCCTACAGAATGAGAAAAGACCTTCCCTGAATTCGAACCTGAAATAAATTTGTAGAAGAGACATCACATTTCTGTATTCAAAGTACAAACCCGGTCAATATGGGCATGATTCTCCCTCTCTCTCTCTCTCTCTCTCTCTCTCTCTCTCTCTCTCTCTCTCATCTTCAAAATTATTAGCTTCTTGAGTAAACACTCGCTGTCTTCATCATCTTCGCCACCACTGTTTTTGTTTCAATTAAAAACTAAACCGAATGGTCTGGAGATGGCTCAGTAGTTGAGAACACTTCTTGAGGAGGACCCAGGTTCAGTTCCCAGTCCCCACATGGCAGTTCACAATTCCCTGGAACCCTAGTTCAAGGGGCCCCAACCTCTTCTTCTGGACTCTGAGAGCACCAGTCATACAGTCACATATACACGTATGTCGGTACTCAAACACATAAAATGAAAGGAAATACCTATTAAAAGAGAAACGCATTCCTAACAGGAGAACTCTTTTTATAACTTAAACACAAGTTTTTCTTCATAGTTCCAAGGAGCCTTCAAAAGAAAGGGAATTGAAGTGCAGTATCAGGCATTTGAAGATGCAGTTATCTTGGATTCTGGAATGGTCTGTAAGGGAATGAGCTGTGGAAATTCCCCTCCCTACCTCACTTCCTGCCTTGTTGTTTTGCACACTAGAATAGGCTGGAGGGGCTCCTTAGCTTGCAGGCCATAGGACAGAGCCTGTCACCACCAGAGGGGTGGCTGAAAGAGGGGCACTATCCGTGTTGTTGATTGACAGAGTTGTGCCTACACTAGTCCATCCGCACCAGGTCCCATCATCCCCAGCAAATACAGACGACTCAGATATATAGGAAACTGTGCGATATTATGGCTCATAGCTATTCATTCAAATAGCAGAAGTGGGCCATATTCAAACCTGCAAATGAACAGTCTGAATTCTACAGCGGGAACAGGATTATGAAAAGAGAGATACACTTGTGTTCATGAGTTGTCTTATGAAAAATTTAAATACAGCATAATGGGATGTGCCAAATTTCTTTATCATAGACAAAAAGAGAGGCAAAAAATTGATTATTTTACCCTTATCCTGGGAATAAGTTTGCTGATAGAAAGTGTTGGGCATAGAACACTGGGTGATGGAGGCAAGTCTTTGGGAGATCCTCTTATGTGATGGAGATGAGTACTATGCACTATGTGGAAAGCTTCTGAAACGACTCAGGAAGCACACATTGGCCAAACTATGGATGTTCTTAAAAGGGAGTGTGGCAATGACAGTAGTGTGTCACGACCATTTGAGCATCCCTGTGCTGAAGTGTGCTGAGATAGGACAGGTGGTCATGTAGAGAGAAGTAGGTGCATATAGCCACATGTAACCATGCATATGCACATATCTTTTATCTGTACATATTTATGTCTATCTAGATCTATGACTATGATTAAGACCATACTTATATACCCTTACTTGTTCAATATTACAATGGAGAAGGTTAGGGTGTTGGAGAGAATCTACAGAACTTTCTATTGCTTTCAGTTCTTTGGATGGGAACTGCAAAGCTCAAGACTGTGTGCCTACATTTAAGTGTTATAGCTTTAGTAATGAATGGTGACCAGCAGACTCTGTAGAGTGTTCACGACGAGAACAGCATGAACCATCATGGATTACCGAAGACAATAATCTCAATGTGCTAGTACCAATTACCTGGCAGGTTTGCAGAGTAAGTTTTTCCTGCAGAAAAGCAAAAGATGAATAGTCCTGGCTGTGGGAGGAAACACAAACATTTCTCACATTTCCTGACTTTTCGATAGCCATGCTCTGAGCTAATTACTTCCATGCTTAGAAAAAGTTGCAGAGTATCATCATCAATTATTTGAAAACTAATTTTGGTCTCTGTGCTGGTAGTTTTTTGTTGGCTTGAAACCAACTCACATGTATCTGGCAAGTGGGAATCTTGAGACAATGCCTCCATAAGATTAACCCGTAGGTAGTAAGTCCATAAGGAATTTTCATGACTAATGATTGACGTGAAGGACACAGTCCATTGTGTGAGGCACCACTCCGGGGCAAGTGGCACTAGATAAGATGAGAGAGCAGGCTGAGCAAGCCAGCAATCAGCACCCCTCCAAGGCTTCTGCCTCATGGCTTCTGCTCAGTTCCTACCTTCAGTTTCTACCCTGACTTCCCTCGGAGATGGAGCATGACCTGAGAATTGTAAGATGAAATAAACCCTTTTCTCCCCAGGTTTTTAGTCATGATGTTTTATCATAACAATAGAAGGTCTAAGACAGTCGCCTAGTATACAGTACAAGCCCATGATAGAAGTGCAGCATATAGTGCTTGAAGTAGCACATTTCTCTGAGAAATAGAACATTTATTCCCCACCTACGTCTCTCCCTCTCCCTCCCTCCCTCCCTCCCTCCCTCCCTCCTTCCCTCTCTCTCTCTCTCTCTCTCTCTGTTTTGATTCAGAATTTTGCTATTTATCCTTAGTTGGCATAGTAATTTCTTTATATCCCAGGCTGGTATTGAATCATGGGCATCCTCTTGACACCCAGATAACAGGTGAGAACCACTATGTCCAGCTCATTCCCCTTATTCCATCCATTCTGTTATCTACATCTTCATTAACCACTTATCCAGTATGTATTACATTTCAAATATCACTTTCAACAGCCCCGAGAAATGGATGCACAAAGGAAGTCTATCCTTTCATCCTCCATACCTCTTATTTATGTGTCCTGTTTGTCTCGCAGTACTGGATAGAATGAGCAAGGGCCTGTGTCCCTCCATAGTTTCTGATCATAGGAGGATGCATTCCAGTCTTTAACTACTCAGTGTGATGTTAATTACAGATTTTCTGTGCTGCCCTTTACCAAGTTGAAGGGTAGTCATTAATTCCTAAAGTTTTCACAACTTAAATCATGATGATCTCATCATATAATTTTTCTGTATCATTTGTTGTACTGATAAGATATTTTGGATTAATTTTAGAAGGTCAAAACCTTGCAATATATTTGGCTAATGCATATAATTCTTTCAATATGCATCTAGATTTCTTAAGGAATTTTCCATTTCTATCCATAAGGGCCCCTGGTCCCTGGTGTTTTTATTGTAGCACGTTTGCCTGGCTTCAGTAGATAACACTGACTTCATCTAGAATGTTTTCCAGGTGGCCCGTGGTTACTGTTTTCTGCAAAGGTCTTTGTAGGTTGGGAATTATTTCTTTTTTAAATGTTTTACAGAATTCAGTAATTTGTGCTTAGACTTTGTGAGGAAATTTTGCATTAGTAATTTACTTTCCTTGCTTCCTATAGCTATATTTAATATTTTAATTTAATTTTGTCTGGTAATTTGTGTCTTTCTAGGAATTCGTTTCTTCTAAGTGCTAAATTAATTTCCATGAAGTGGTCCATACTCTCATAAGCCTTTTATCTTTTTTGAAAAGTTATTTATTTATTTAATGTGAGTATGTGTGTGCCTGAGTCTGTATGCCATTGTGTGCAGGTGCCCACAGGAGCCAGAAGAGGGCACTAGAACTTGAGTTACAGGCAGTGGTGAACCACCTGCTGTGGGTGCTTGAAATGAGAAATGAACCTGGGTCCTCTGGAAGAGGAGCAAACGCCCTTACCAGCTGAGCCTTCTCTCCAGCCCCTTTCGGTTTTTAGGGAATCTACAGCCATGCCTTTTTTTTTAATTCCCATTTTTGGTGAAGATTTTCTTCTCTCTTTGTTTCTTGTTCAGTTTAGCTAAAGGGGCTTCAACTGCTGACCATATGAAGGAGCTAATTTCTGTTGCATTGGCTTTATTATATTGCCTTTATTTTATCTACTTCATTCTTATACGCTCTAATTCTTTTCCTTTTATTAATTGCTGTTGATTTGTTACCTCAGTTAACTTAAGATGGAAGCTTACATTACTAAATTGAGTCGTCCCCCCCCCCCCCCCCCGCTTTCTATTGTAAATGTAAACGTGTATAAAGGCTACAAATTTCTCCTCAAGAGTTGTTTTAGCTGGAAGACATAATATTACTACATAGTTTACTTGAGTTCTCCCAACATTACCGTGTTTTCCATACATTACTGTATTTTCCATATATATGAACCCGAAGTTTTTGTCTTAATGAGTAGGCATTTTTACTCAATTTGATTATTTCTGTGTAGTGATTGGAACCTTGAATTGATCACAATTGTAATTATTGCTACCATTGAACTTACACTTATATTTTTGCAATTTCCCTATAATATTCTTGTCCTAATTCTCATTCCTCTATCACTGTTTTTTGCTACAGAAATATATATATATATACATATATATCTGACATATCATAGATATTGGTGTACCCTTTGAAGTTGTGGATTTTTATTTATATCTTTTGCAACATCTTTAGTGGGGTTCCCTCCGGGGTTGCAGTACTGGTCTTTAAGTTGTCCCAACCTTAGGTTAGTACTCTTTAAGCACAAAGTGGTGAGTGATGCAGTTGCATGGCCTCACGCTTTTGCAGCACTGTGGCTGTGTCTGCCCTGCTGTGCATGTTGTAGGTATGCACTCTGCATGCCGCTACTGCTCTGAAAAGCCTCACCAAGACGTCAGCAGAGAAAGAAGTAGAAACATGAATTTTAGTCTTCCACATGCATCTACGCATTACACTGTTAGCTCTTCATTTAACCCCATGGTCTGACCAATCAGACCATGTCTTTCATCTTAAAGGACCTAAACTTTCTCACAATGTCAGATTTGCTGTCAAAGAACTTTCCCAATTCTGGTTTCTCTGGAAGGGTCTTTGTTTTCTTTCTGAAGAGTGGTTTTTTACTAGAGGCAGGATTTCCCAGTAGGATTTTCCTTCACCTTTGGGTGTTTTGAACACCCTAGTTTCGGGGTTACATTGTCTCTAAAGAGTTATATTAGTTGCTTTTCTCTTGCTGTGACAAAACACCATAACCGAGGCAACTTACAGGAGGAAGAGTTTCTTTGGCGTACTGTCCCAAAGGTAATTTAGTCCATGACGGTGAAGAGGAGGCAGCAGGCAGCCGCAGCCACATCGTGACCCACAAACAGGAAGCAAAGACAGCAAACGCAAACGGGCAGAAGTCCTTAACTCTCAAAACTTGTTGCTGCTTACATCCTTCCTACAGGAGGGCCACACCTCCTCAGCCTCGCCAGACAGTGTACAAACTGGGGACCATGTATTCAAATACCCGAGAATGGGGGGGGCGCCAAGAATGGGGGGCGCCGAGAATGGGGGATGCCTCATCCAAAGCACCACAGGCATCTCCTCTTCATCATCACAGCTTTCTCTTTTCTTCATGTCGGGATCATCTCCTCCTGCCCGCCCGGGGTTTCCAGCAGTTTTGAATCAACGCGTTTCATTGGAGTCTTCCTTGTGTTTATTTTATCTAACGCTTCTCCATCAGGTTCTGGGAGATTTCAGCTACTAACTTCCCTGCTGTTTCTCTGTTCCTTTTTCATGGCTTCTGCCAGGCCTCTCCTTACACCTATGGTGAATTCTTGACATCATTCGAAGAGGCCCCAGAATGAGTCTTTTTACTTCAGTTATTTCTACCTGGCCTTTGGATTTAATCATTGCTATCCATCTGTTTTCAAATTTCCTCATATTTGGCCGACTCAAAATTTCAGTAGAAAAACTTTCAGTTATTTTCTTAAGCTCTAGAATTTCCATTTTGTTCTTAGTTTTTATTTCTCTATTGAGACTCTTCATTTGTTAAGAAGTCATTAGCATATTTTCATTTAGCCTCTTAAACATCCTTTTCTTAATTGCTTGAGCATGTTTACAGTACCTCTCTGAAGTCTCGCCGGCTAGCTCACTTAACCTATAGGTCGCTCAGAGTCAGCCTATGACTGCTTCCTCCCTCCCTAGAGTGTGGATTACAGGGTCCCTTTTCACGTGTGTGTTTTTACATGTCTAGTAAGTTACACAGTGGAATTAATTCCCCTCAGGTTATAACCAGTGATACCTCTGCCTTCTGATTTTCCAGGTCTAGTGTGTGTGTGTGTGTGTGTGT
>CABHPP010138872.1:16724-40187 GCA_902168425.1 Peromyscus attwateri | reverse complement strand
CCATAAACAGGTCTAACTTGGCAGACTTTCTTGGGCTGTTTACTGTTCTATCCTCAATTGCTGCTCAATAAATGCTGACCCAGGGAAACACCACAGAGTAATTTGATGATTTAGACTCCCATAAGGTTTTGCCACCTTGAAAGAGAGTGTTGAGGCAATCCTTGACGTTCTTCACAGGCAAGTGGGACTTCATATGCAGGGGATACTCAGGATTAGGTTCTTCATCTAAAAAAATAGGTATAATAACAATTACGTTCTCAATCTTTTCAAGATTGAAGTAAATGCTTCCTAGAGATCATTCACCGTCACCAATCTCTGACTTCCAAAGTGGCTACCTTGAAATGCAGTTTTACTGAGAGGCAGACTGAGCTTCCTAGCCGCCCAATCTATTCAAGCTCTTAGGTTCCTAGAGGTGGCAAGTGAGAGAACCACCCACCCTTCTCGGCCTAGAAAGACAGGGAACCTAAGAGTCTGGGTGCTGCAGAAGTCGGACTTTGAAGTCGGCTGACTTCCGGTAGAAGCACGAAGCGCGCCTCCTTGAAACTACAACTCCCAGTAGTCCTTGCGTTGCTCCCTGGTTGTCTCCGGGGGGTGCGGCCGCCATTGTCCGCTGCCGACATAAGGCCTTATTCAGGACTGCAGGGGTGCCGATGTCGTTGTCGCCGAGAGACTGGCGGGTCTTGGGAACGGTCACAGAGAAGCGGCGCCTGCGGTCAGGGCTGGCTCACTGCCGGGGTGCGTCGGGAGCCTTCTCTTTTCTCGCCGACTCGGTGCCCCCGTTGCCCTCGACCCTCCGGCTCCGGGGTCTGGGTGCCGGGTTTCTTTAGGCTGGGAAAGGCCGGCCCGAGTGAGCCGAGTAAGCCAGGCCTGGAACGTTGTCTCCGTGCAGGACGGAAGCCAGCCGCCCCGTGCAGCTGCCCCGAGCCCGCTAAGCCGCCCCGCAGGGTCGGGGCCGGTGGCTGCGAGCCAGGTAAGGCGGGCAGCCAGCTGGAACGACCCGGTTGCGGAGGCCAGGAAACTAGATAGCGGCCAGCAAGCTCTTATTCCTTCCCTTCCAAGCAAAGATGCATGAACGCAGGCGTCAAACCTGACTTGGGAACGGCCCGGGTTCTTTTAAACTTGAAGTGACACGGAGGTGTGTGTGGCGTGTGGTGTGCGTGTGCGTGCAGGGTTCTTGCAACTTGCTTGCGCTCAGTTTTCGGAGTGTGTGTTTGTAGGATTCTTGCAACTTGCTTGCCTTGCGTTTTGGCTCAAATCCTCGGGTATCCGAGTCTCTGTGAGCGTGGAACTGGTTAGTACCAAGTATCTCTCCGAGAGGTTCTGGACCTCTCACACAAAGACCCGGCATCTGCGCATTTGTAGAGTCTGACTCTGGACTTTTGTCTCTGACGCGACTCCAGGAGAGATAGATAGGCATGAGTCTGAAAAGTCTTGCAGGTGGTTTTTGTTGTTTGGCTTTAACATTTGCATAAAAGATCGCACTTTATCCTAAAGTGTGGGATTCAGTGGATTTGTTGGCTATACAGTGTGCAGCTGTAAACCCCCGCCCCCATTCCAGAACTTTTAATTACCCTCTCCCCTGCCCCCCAGAACCTCCTGGCACACATTTAGGAATCACTCCGTTTCTCCCTTCCTCCAGCTTTAGGTCATTAATGTATGAGCATTGTATTCAGGTTTTACAGCATTTTTTTTTTTTTTTTTTTGTTACATCAACCGAAGAGTTCCATCTAAGCGGAATGGCTCTCTTGGTAATGGAGTGACGTACACATTTTCACCCTTAACCAGGATTGGTCAACTCCCCCTCACTATCCCGCCCTATGGCATTCATTTCGTTCCAGTTTTGTTCTTTTTGTTTTTCTTGTGTGTGTCTGTGTTGACTGTGAGGTTGATGTTGGGTCTCCAGCTTGGCTTTTCAGACAGGGTCTCTTACTGACCTTTCTGATTCCACTCTGTTGACTGGTCAGAAATCCCCAGAGATCCTTCTGTCTCTGCTTTCCCAGTGCTGATATTACTTGCTCTCCACTCACTGCACCAGGCACATATATTTAACATGTGGAACACAGATCCTCTTGCTTATGGCAAGCTCATTTCTTAACTCTACTCTGTTATGTTTGAAATGTAAATTACATTTAAAAAAAATCATGCTTCTCAGAGGTCTTTTGTTACCTTTGTGGGTGGGTTCTCTTTGTTCTCACTGGCTCTTGTGTGAGAAAGGACCAATTTTGTCTTTTTTTTTTTTTTTTGCTTTGTCTCTAGGTTGGTAATTTCAGTGCTGGGCAGGACCCTGGTTGATTAATCCTCAGAGATGGCAGCCATCAACCCATGGCCCTCCTGGGGTGAGTCCATATCTTGATTTTTTTGTATTTTCCTTACAAGAGATTTCTTGTCACTGTAGGTCAGGGCTGAGAGGGAACTGCTGGCTTTGGGAGATAATAGAAGGTCTAGTTGTCTCAGTACAAAATTAGAACTGATTAGTGGTTAAGGGGACGTTATAAAAGACAACATAAATATTGTATATTTGAGATTCTGCTCCTGAAAGGGGCCTCTATAAGATATTTCAGTAATTTATGGGACTCTTTAGATGACTGTCATATAATACATGCAGTCAAAATGTTTTTTTTTAACTTCTCCTGTGTTTTTCACCTTTAGTATTGTATTTCACTTATATAACATTGATCTGTTTTTTTAAATTTATATTTTTATTACATATACAGTGTTCTGCCTGCATATATACCTGCATGCCAGAAGAGAGCACCAGACCTCATTATAAATGGTTGTGAGTTCCCATGGTGGTTGTTGGAAATTGAACTCAAGACCCATGGAAGAGCAGCCAGTGCTCATAACTGCTGAGCCATCTCTCTAGCCCCATTGATTTTTTTTTTTAAAACAATGTTAATAGTGCTATGTGATTGTTTTATCTTTAAGATTTCACATAGCTATCTAGGCAGTATCCTATGTACATAAAAAGCTAATAATGTTGTATCTTATCAGATACTTATTGAGCCATTTAAAGGGTTGTGTTTTTAATTGCCTTGTTGTTAAATCATATTCCATAGGTAGGTGTATTTCCTGTACAAATTCAGGTTGTGTTGGATTTGTCATATGCCCTTGTGTTATGGAATAATCTTTTTGTACATTGTGAAGCTGTGTCTTTTCCAAGGCGCCTTCTGATTTGTTTAATAAAAGAACTGTCTGGTGGGTAGCTAGACATAGGTATAAGCGGACAGCTAGACAGTAGACCTTGGGAGGAAGAAGGGCAGAGTCTCAGGAGTCAGAAGAGATACCATGAGATGCAGAGCATGCAGGATGAGAAGTATGTACATGAGGTAAATGAGCCTTGGAGCAGCGCATAGATTGATAGAAATGGATTAATTTAAGTTATAAGAGCTAGCTAAAAATGAGCCTAAGCTATTGGCTGAGCATTTATAATTAATAATAAGTCTCTGAATGGTTATTTGGGAGCAGCTGCTGAGACACAGAGAAACTCTACCTATACCCTTGGACTCTGTCATGTTCCTTTTTTCTTTTGTTACCTTTAGTCACTGGGTTTTAGTCACAGTCATAACCTGATCCTTCTCTGCAGGTACCCTCATGGACCAGTCTTGGGGGATGCCAGCTGCTGACTCTGCTATTTCCTGGGGTGAGTCACCAACCTGTACCCTGAACTGTGTTGTCTGCTGTGTAATATCTTCTTCCTTCAGGGATCTGCCATAGCTGGCGTCAGAGCTGGTGACCCAGCAGTTCTTAGGACAGGAGCTTGTAGTCCATCTCTCACTCTACAGAAAGAATAAAGAGGGATCAGAAAAATGTTTGTAGGGGTCAGAAAAGTGATCTCTAGCACAGATAACATGAGAATAGTGTCTAGACACTTAGGGCTCAGACCCAGAAAGGCTGTGAAAAGTGCTTCTCAGGGATGGTGCCTCATAGCACAGGTCAGTGAGGAGTCACATGTTGTCACCTTCTCTGAGTCCCATTTCCTTCATCTAAGTAGCTTTCTTCCTTACCTGGGATGGTAGGAGCAAAGGCAGGGCGTAGCCTTCCTCATTTCCATAGGGTACATGAACTTCTGACAGGAAGAGGTGCCTCTATGACTTCTTTTTTCTTTCCTAGCTCTGTGCCCTCAGGATCCAGCATGGTACATAGAGGGAAGCCTGGAGGATGAGGGAAGAAGGGCGGCGGGGCTCCTAGCAGCCCAAGTCCAGGTGAGATGGCACTTCTGCTTTTTCTTGAAAGGTCACTGCGTTCCCAAAGGATGAGTGTCCAGGCTTTCCTCAGCCACCTTCGTTGATGTGGTTCTTAATGTACAGCAGCAGGAGCATAGGTCGAGGAGGCAGTCAGTTAGCAGTGCCTGAATGAGGTAGGGGAATCCAGTCAGTTCTCCATGATACAGAGCTTTGCTGTTGCTCTGCCTGTCCACAGAGCTGAGGTACAAACTATGTTATCACTGGTTTGGGAGAGATGGAACGATAGCCATTTTGACTGGCAGCCCCTATCCCTTTACCCCCTGTTCTTAACTCATGTCCTCAGAACCAGATTCAGGCTGATGTTGTGTAGTATACTCCCATGCTTGCTGTGAGAACAAGAACAGATGTGAGCCTTTAACCTGAGGACCTAACAGACTACTTTCCAAGGTGGTTCACTCAGGTAATGACACTTCACAGCTCCCTTGGGCTACACATGCTCTGTAGGATACAGGAAGCCCAAGACATGGAGGAAAACCCTAAGCCCTCTTGCAGCTCAGTCCACTGATGTCTTGGGATATGAGACAGTCTGCAGAGAGGTCAGTAGGGGTACAGGATTGTGGAGGCGAAGGTTACCTTGAATAAGTCAAGAGATAAAAGGAAGGCATCAGATGGGTGTGTCCTGGTAAGTAGGGGTCTGGCCTGCCTGTTGCTCCACAGGTGTGCTTGAGAGCTGGGGTATACTGTATGGTGTCTGCATGCAGACTGATTTTAGGTAGGAGAGGCTAGGAAGGACTCAGGTGGACTTGCATGCCTGCTGCAGAGCTAGGAGCCTCAGAATTGTTGGCAGCAGGAGGCACTGTGATCCAGAATTTGGCTGGAAAGGTGTGTGGAGTGGAGAGGCCATGAGAGGCAGGCTGCTGTCAGAGAGCTGCAAGGGAGTCCAGCAGGGGCTTGGAGACTATGAGAGCACCTAGGGCAGCTCCTCAGAGAGAGGACAGGAGGACAGTAGTGTTGTGTGGCAGTAGTGCCACTGCTTTACCTTCTTGCCTAGGCTCTTCATCAGAAGCAGCCACTTGTCTTTTTTTTTTTTTTCTTTTAAAAAATATAATAACTATTGAGATATCTACATACTAGAAAGTTGATCTACATACTTAAAAAGTTGTATAGTTCACTGGTTTTTAATATAGTCACAGAATGGTGCTTCCAACCTCTAATTCTGGAGCATGTGTATCACCCCAGGATGAAATCTTTTATCTATTAGTAGTTACTCTCTTTCTCCCTACTTCCAGTCCCGGCAACCACTAATCAATTTTCCAACTCTGGACTTGCCTCTTCTGGGTATTTAATTTAAATGGAATCATAACATATGACATTTTGAATCTGTTTCTTTCACCTGGCATATTTTAAGAGTTATTAACTTAAAAAGCCTTTAAAAAATTACATTTATTTATTTTTGTATGTGTGTGGGTATACCCATGGAGGTGTGCTTGAGGGTCTGAGGACAACTTTGAAGAGTTGATTGTCTCTTTCCAGCACATGGGTCCCAAAGATTGAATTTAGGTTGTCAGGTTGGGTACCAAGTGCCTTTACTCACGGAGCCATCTTACCAACATCTCCCCCTCTTAAAAGATTGATTTATTAGTAAAAAAAGTTCTTTATTTATGTGTATGGTTGTATGCCTGTATATTCTGGTCCGTTGGTAGAGGAGCCAGTGCTCTTAATTACTGAGCTATCTCCCCAGCCTCGGAAAAATTATTTTGAGAGAGAGAGAGAGAGAGAGAAAGAGAGAGAGAGAGAGAGAGAGAGAGAGAGAGAGAGAGAGAGAGAGAGAGAGACAGAGAGAGAGAGAGAGAATGTGTATGTATGTGTGTGTGTGTGTACACCCAGGTACCAAGGATGCCAGTAGAGGGTGTTGAGTCCTTTGTAGCTGGAGTTAAAGGTATTTGTGAGTTTTTGTGAGTTGCCCGATATGGATGCTGGGATCAGAACCTTGGTCCTCATGATAGAACAGCAAGTGTATTTAAATGCTAAAGTGTCTTTAAACACTAAGCGTCTTGGCAGCCTCCATGCGTCAGTTCATATTTCAGAATGCCGTAGAGTTTCTTTTCATGGTTCAGGCACAGTTATTTTTTCTTGTTTTCAGTTTCTTAAATCTTGATGTTTCTGAATGATAATTTTTAGAAATTTATTTTTTAAAACTTAGTCAAATTTGCACTTATTCTGTTTACTGCCTGCTATGAAAGGTAGGAAAAAGTAGTTTGAATATTTAGGTCTTTTACTTGTAAGTTAAAATAATGAAGCAATGAAGCAAGCAAAGGTGAGATACTAAGATTTAAATGTTTGAAAGTAACATCTCTATTTAACTTTATGCCTTCCCTCAAATTAAAAAGAAAATAATAAAACCTCCTACAGTTTCAAAGCTAACAGGTGAGCTGCATTGAACATGTGCTGTCACCACATGGCAGTACCGCTGTTCCCAAGAAGCAGAAGGGCCTGGATGGAGTGATGCAGGGTGATGGTTATCTGGCATCAGAACTTTGGTGGGCAAGGCTCACTGCTGTCACAATGTGAACACCATTTTCAGATCCTATAACAAAATCACCAGCAGTGAAGATAGGCTAAGATAGATGGGTCCCGAGTAAGTGTCAGGGGAACAGAGTTAGCTAGAATCAAATGCTACGAAGAAGCCTGAATAATCACTGTGCTGTACTCAATGGTTCTTATGTGAGAGTTTCTGAAAATGACTAGTTATTGCTGAGAAAAATAAAACAATTAAAATAACAACACCTTGTAATGTCTGAAGAGTTGTGATTTCTGAGAACATGCTTCTGACCCCCTTCCCAGGTCATTGCTTTGGAATTCTCCCTGTTGGAAACTTGGACTTGAATTTTGATTGTTTTTGTTTTTGAGATCAGGTCTCACTGTGTAGTCCTGGTTAGCCTGGAACTTGCTATGTAGACCAGACTGACCTTGAACTCAGAGAGATCCCCTGCCTCCCAAATGCTGGGATTATAGGCATTCATATCTATCATTATGGCCAGCTATGACTTTTTAATTAAGCAAGATCTTGAGGAACGCAGTGGACCTGCTGTCCCCATATGGCTCTTTCCAAGTTAAATAATTACTGAAATAAAGCATTCATGTGGTGAAAATATCAAAAGCTGCCATCTCTCAGCTGAATTCATTCTTGGAAATATATCAGGAAAATTTCATCCAGCCCGACCCTAGATCCTGTTCTTTCAAGGAATAGGGGAAATAATATTAGTGAAATATCCCAGTTTGCTTGAAAATTTCCAGCAAATAGGGAATGCTCTCTGTACTGATCCACTGAGAATTTCTGCATGACAAATATTATGCTTGGCAAACACGAGTGGTGTGTACTAATCATTCATGTATGAAGGTTGACTTTTTTTTTTTTTCCTGCAAAGAGCTTGTGTTAAAATGCTAATAATAGCCAGGAATGGTAGTGTATGCCTATAATCACAGCACTTTGGAGGCAGGAGAGCTATGAGTTTGAGGCCCTGTCTTAAAAAAAAGTGGTTGGGGCTGGAGACCTGGCTCCATGCTTAAGAGCACTTACTGCTCTTCAGAGTACCTGAGTTTGATTCCCAGCATCAATAATAGGTGGTTCACATCTACATGTAACTTCAGCTCCAGAGCATCTCTAGATTTGGCTGGCACTGGCACACAGTGGCATACATTCACACAGGCACACATGCATAAATAAAAATAAATATTAGTCCCTAAACAACAACAACAACAAACACGACTGGCTGGTGAGATGGTTCAGCAGGTGGAGTGCTTGCCATCCAACAATCCTTGGTGGATAGAGAGAACTGATCCACAAATGTGCCATGGCATATGTCCCATATCATACACACAATAATAATAAATTAAAAATGTAAAATAGCCCCAAACAAAATAGAAAGTATTAATAATGAAAGGCCATTTGGGAGGCCTTATGAATGCCACAGGTTCCATGAAGGAGCAAACTTAAGTTCAGATTATTAGCAGCCTTTCTAGGAAGAAAGCCAAGACCTAGCTTATCAGCTTTAGGCCCATGGTTTAAATGTGTGGTGAGTGTGTAAACACCCTAGGAAGTGTTTTAGAATGCCTGGGTAGAGGCACATGGTACATACAAAGTAGTATATGCAAGAATGTTTGTAAGAATTTGAGTTAGAGGCCGGGCGTTGGTGGCGCACGCCTTTAATCCCAGCACTCGGGAGGCAGAGGCAGGCGGATTTCTGAGAGTTCGAGGCCAGCCTGGGCTACCAAGTGAGCTCCAGGAAAGGCGCAAAGCTACACAGAGAAACCCTGTCTCGAAAAACCAAAAAAAAAAAAAGAATTTGAGTTATACATCTCTGCAAGTCTTTCCACCATATGGAAAATATAAGCTGGGCCTGTGAGCGTTACCTGTGTTCAGCAGTCTTACCCTAGTGCCTCAGGTAACACTGAACCCTATTTCCTCCCTGCTCTTGGTGGTGAGGGCTTCATTGGAAACTGGTGCCTACTGCATAGTATCACTTTCAGCTTCTGTGTTTTTCATTTGCAGTTCTAGACTAAAAATGTTTGTCTTACCTATCCCTGAGGTTGGGCCTCCTGTGGTTTTGTGACCCCTACATGGTATATTCACCAGGAGGGCTCACTGTCTTTACAGACCTAGTTTGATATTTCTTTTTTAATTCTGGACTTTTTTTTTTTTGACAAGTTCTGCAATTACAGAAAAGAATAAAGAGTAAGTCAAACATCATCTCTGAACAAATAGATCCTGTAGCCGGGCATGGTGGCACATGCCTTCAAATAATACGACTAGAGAGGCAGAGACAGACAGATCTTTTATGAATTCAAGGCCAGTCTGGTTTGTATATTGAGCTCCAGGTCAACCAGGGATATACAGAGAGACCTTGTCTCAAGGAACAAATGAAAAAACAGAACCAGAACAAAAACTCTTCCCCAACAAAACCCAGTAGTTGTTTTACTGTATTGGCTTTATTTTTACTCTTTACATAGTCTACAATCTGTTAGAGCAACTGAACATGATGGATTCCTTGTATACACAGAGTTCATTTTTATATGTAGAATATATAGGCAATACAACCTATAATTCTACAAGTTTTTTTTTTTTTTACATCTTATTTTATGTGTATGGGTGTTCTATCTGCATGCTTGTCTGTGTACCATGTGCATACAGTGCCTGTGGAGGCCAGAAGAGGGCAGTGGATCCCCTAAGATGAGTGACAGCTGGTTGTGAGCTGCCATGTGGATGCTGGGAATTGAAACCAGGTCCTATGCAACAGCAACCAGTGCTATTAACCCCTGAGCCTTGCCTTCAGCCCTACACGTAGTTTTGAAAAAGCCTACTTGGATAAATTTTGAGGTCTGTTCTCATTGGTAGACACAAACAGGTCAGGTTTTTTTTTTTTTTTTCTGTATTGTCAGGTACTACCCTTCAGCGAATTGCAGCCTAATTGTTTTATGGATGGGCTTCTAAGCCCTCTACATCTGTCATCCTTGCCATTTTAGCCAAAACTGCCAATGTTTCTGTTATTTCACTTTGTGTACACATGTGACTGCTTGCTTATGTATGACCCTAGAAGTAGAATTTTACTGGGTCTTGGGATTTAGGGTCTATTTTTCTGATGCTAGTGTCTGTCACCATGATGGTCCCCAAATGCTGAAGCCACTACTCATCATCCATTCTGGGAGAGAAATATCCATTTTCTTGAATCTTTGCTAACACTTAACATCAAATCTCTCTCTCTTTCTTTTTGATTATTATGAGGTCAAAAAGGTAGATTACATTACTTTAGTTTGGATGTATTGATTGTTAGTGAGGCTGGTATTTTTTAGCAGGTATTTTCTTCCCTTTAACCTCATCCTAGATTTCTAGCAACCACCCTTTTCACATGCATCTGGGTCTTGAATATATACATATATATGATAATATAAGTTACCTTCTGTTTGTCTTGGTATCTTACCAGTTAAAATGATGACTGATGTTTTATCAAATGTATGTCTTTGTTTATGGCTGATGGCTTTTCCATCTTTTAAGATACTCTGTATTCTTTTTAAAAGTAGTTCTAATGCTGCTATGGACATAGTTGAGCATGTGTCCTTGTGGTATGATTGAGCATTCCTTGGGTATATGCCCAAGAGTGGTATAGCTGGGTCTTGAGGGAGATTGATTCCCAATTTTCTAAGAAAGCGCCATATTGATTTCTAAAGTGGCTGTACAAGCTTGCATTCCCACCAACAGTGTAGGAGTGTTCCCCTTGTTCCACATCCTTTCCAACATAAGCTGTTTTCAGTGTTTTTGATCTAAGCCATTCTGACGGGTGTGAGATGGTATCTCAGAGTCGTTTTGATTTGCATTTCCCTGATGATTAAGGATGTTAAGCAGTTCCTTAAATGTCTTTCAGCCATTTGAGATTTTTCTGTTGAGAATTCTCTGTTTAGCTCTATAGCCCATTTTTTAATTGGACTGTTATTTTGATGTCTAATTTCTTGAGTTCTTTATATATTCTGGATATCAGCCCTCTGTCAGATATGGGGTTGGTGAAGATCTTTTCCCATTCTGTAGGCTGTCGTTTTGTCTTGTTGACCATGTCCTTTGCCCTAAGTGAGTTGATTAGCTTGAGCTATTTAGGAGGCCCCCAGGCAGTGGGACCAGGACCTGTCCTTAGTACATGAGCTGGCTTTTTGGAACCTAGGGCCTTTGCTGAGACATTTTGCTCAGTCTTGGTATAGGAAGGAGGGGACTGGACCTGCCTCAACTGAATCTACCAGGCTGAGCTGAATCCCCAGGGGAGACCTTGCCTTGGAGGAAGTGGGAATGGGGGGTGGATTGGAGGGGGAAGGCTCAGGGGTGGGAGGAGGGAGGACAGGGGAATCCGTGGCTGATATGTAAAATTAAATTAATTATAAAACAAAAAAAAAGTAGTTCTAGCGCCAGGCATTGGTGGAACACGTCTTTAATCCCAGCACTCAGGAGGCAGAGCCAGGCAGATCTCTGTGAGTTCAAGGCCAGCCTGGGTTACAGAGTGAGATCCAGGAGAGGCACCAGAATGACACAGAGAAACCTTGTCTTGAAAAACAAAAACAAAACAAAACAAAAAGTAGTTCTATCCTTTATATTCTTTCTGGTGTCTTCTGCTGGATATTGGGTTACCTAGATAAACTACTGTCTGATTTTCTTCCTATGGATCATATTCTTTGTAGAGTTGGGAGCCCAGGAATCTCTTTCCACAGAACTTTCTATCCATTCATTTCTGTCCTGTCTCTTTTTCACAGTCTTTGAATCCTTTTTTTCTAAAAAAAGTCTGTCCTGAAGCTTCCTGTTCCGTTTTGTATTATAACTGCTCCAGGCTGAGAGCCTGAGAAGAGGCCTTACAGTTGTTTGAAAGCTGGGTCAATCTGCTATCTGGATTTCTGTCCCCTTATCCACCCTGTTGTGTCTCTACCTGTATGGCAGATGTTTTTACCTTCTGTCTATTGTCACCAAGAAAGGTCTGTGGGACTTCTTGAGAGGCTTGCTGGGCTACTGCCCCATAGTTTTGCCTCCTGATTGCTGCTTCCTGCTTTCTTGCCAGTTTCACTGGTTCCATGGGCCTGTGGAGAGAATCAGTTACTTAGTTCTACCTTCAGTTTCCTTAGTGCAAAGTGACAGGCTTTCCCACCTTCTTTGCCAGACTGAAGATATTTCCGCTCATTAGTCAGTCTGACAACCTCCCACACTCTTAAGCCTAGGGGGCCTGTAGAAATTTTGCTCATGTGTCTAAGTGCACTGCTGCTGGTAGCACTACCCATGGGGTAGAGTGGCTGGTCAAGCTGTCCTGAGCATAATAATCCTTTGCCCCACCTGTTCCCAGGGTGATTTCTCCTGTCTTTGCTTGTAGCCAGAAGTTTACTTTGGTCCTGTGGAATCTCTCCCCCCTGCATCCTACAGCTGCTTGGTCCCACACACAGGCTTATATTATTTTTAAACTATGGCCATGCCAGGCTTCTTGCTAGGTAGCTCTTATATCTTAAATTAACCCATTTCTATAAATCTATACTTTGCCACGTGGCTTGTAGCTTATTGGTATCTTTACATCTTGCTTCTCTTGGTGGCAGCTAAGCAGCATCTTCTTGCCTCTCCTTTTTCTTCCTATCTGTTTTGATTTCACGCCTGCCTCTAAGCTGCCTTGCCATAGGCCAAACAACTTTATTTATCAACCATTCAGAGCAACACATATTCACAGCATACAGAAAGACATCCACAGCACTTCCCTCTTTTCTTTTTAATCAAAAAGGAAGGTATTAACTTTAACTTAGTAACATTACATATAATAGAATGGGGTTGGGGATTTAGCTCAGTGGTAGAGCGCTTGCCTAGCAAGTGCAAGGCCCTGGGTTCAGTCCTCAGCTCCGGAAAAAAAAAAAAAAAGAAAGAAAGAAAGAAAGAAAGGAAGAAAGGAAGAAAGAAAGAAAGAAAAAACAGTTATCAAGTAAGAATTACAGTTACAATATTTAGTCTATTTGTATTTGACAAAATTAAAGAAAATATTCTATCATCTGTCTTACATTTCTGAGTCCAAGATTTCATATCTAACTTACCTCTTATCATAACCAAGGAAAACAATAATTATAACTATCTAGTCTTCAACTACATCAAAGACCTCAGAAGGATATAGTATTACTTAAGTAAACAGGAAGAGCATTGTAAGAAACTTCCAAAAATCTAGAATGACAGAGACAGCTATCTGTCTGGACAGTCATCCAGAGTTTCTCTGCAATGTTGGGGCATCCATATTCAGCCTACAGGCCTAGAGTCTCTCAGTCGCTTTTTCTGTGTCTAGTAGACACTATGGCAGTCTCCTATGTGAAGCAGGAACCTGAAGGACCATTTTGCCTTGCAAAGTTCAGTGGTCACCTTCCTGTGGGTCCTGCATGTCCAGTTGATACAACATTTTATCAAGCAGTCCAGGCAAGAACAGTTTCTTGTCCAAATGGTTATTTTTGCTAAGAAGAAGATAAACTCCATATGTAGTGTCTTTGATGCCCATCTTTCTCTTGGAAGTAAATTGGTGCTGCCAGGACAGATGTGTCTCATTGTCCAGAAAGTCTTAAGTGGGCTGCCATTTTGTCCTATTGATAGTGTTCTTTGTCTTACAGAAGCTTTTCAGTTTGATGGAGTCCCAGATATTAATTGTTGATCTTACTGCCTGTGCTATCAGTGTTCTGTACAGGAAGAAGTCTCCTATGCCAATTCATTCAAAGCTATTCCCCACTTTCTTTTCTATCAGGTTCAGTGTATCTGGATTTATGTTGAAGTCTTTGATCCACTTGTACTTGAATTTTGTACAGGGTGATAGATATGGATCTATTTGCATTCTTCCACATGCCATCCAGTTAGACCAGCATCATTTGTTGAAGAAGCTTTCTTTCTTCCATTGTATATTTCTGGCTTCTTTATCAATAATCAGGTGTCTATAGGTGTGTGGATTTACGTCTGGGTCTTTGATTCAATTCTATTGATTAGTGTATCTTTTTATGTCAATACCATGTGTTTTTTATTACTATAGCTCTATAGTAGAGCTTGAAATTAGGGATGGTGATACCTCTGGAAGTACAGCAAGTGCTGTTAATCACTCAGCCCTAATTAAAACAAACAAATGAACAAAAAACAACAAAAGATCTTTAAGTAGAAAAATAGAATATAAACTGAGGATTACCTTTCTGTTGTTGGTGTAGCAGATTAATATAAGCTTAGGTCCTTAGAACAGTTTATTCCCTTATTTTGAACTCAGAAGTCTACAACGGGCCTACATAGTTGGAAGTACTACCATAAATAAGCCTGTAACCTCGGCACTAGGGGAGGTGGAGGCAAGAAGATCAAGAATTAAAGACCAGCATCAGTTACATACTGAGTTCAAGGATTGAGTTTGAGGCTAACCTGAGCTACATAAGATCCTGTTTGAAAAAGACTGAAAACAAACTCTGTAAACCAAACAAGACATCACTACCACTAAGTGTCCAGGATGCAGGGCTGTGATCTTTATGGAGGCTCCAGGAGAGATTTTTTTCCCCCTGCATTCTTTGGCTTGAATCCTTCCTTTCTTGGACAGTGAAGGCAGTACTGGGAATTTATCCTAGAGCTTTGTGCATGTTGGGCAAGCACTCCATCACCAAGTAGCATCTTTACCCTTCTTTCTTAAAACAGATCTTTCCCACTTCTGCTTCCATCATTACATTTTGTTCTTCCTACCTCTTCCTTCTTCACATATATGACCTTTTGATTACAATAGATCCACCCAGACAGTACAGGTTACTCTTGTCTCAGCATCTTTACCTTAGTTATGTATGTAAGTCCTTCTGTTGTTAGGGTAACAGATTTTGAGGGCTAGGATGTGGACATCCTTCTGCTCTTTTTTTTTTTTTTTTCATCCTTCTGCTCCTATTCTGCCTTCTGTGTACACTCATGTTCATCACCTTCAGCAACATCTGGCTTTCAGTTTCTGCCTTCGACTTATTCTGACATAGCCTTTTTGTTAAGCTGTAACATTTAAAAAGCAAATCTCAGAATTGTATGATATACCTGTATTTCTAGGTATTTGTTTTAGGATATAATTAACAGTACCTTTATCTCACAGCACACCCACCCAGCAAATGTTACCTAATGCTCAGTTTACATTCCACTTTTTTTCCTCACTGGCTTTGTACTAGTTAGTGCTCTGCTAACTGAACTACAGCTCCAGCCCTGCCCCAGTGTATGTTTATCATCCCTAGATTGTCATAGTCTTATAGTTGGTAAAATCAGGGTCAAAACAAGGCACTCACATTGCTTATAGTTTTTATCTGAAGAAACTGGATTTCCCTGGCTTCTTACTTTGCCTGATTTTGCTTTCATGACGTCAGTTAAGTGTCATCTCTTCAGTCCCAGGTAGTTGGAGTAGAGGCCTAAGTAGATTCATTTGGCATTTTTTTCTTTTTTCTTTTTTCTTTTTTTTCTGGAGCTGAGGACTGAACCCAGGGCCTTGCGCTTGCTAGGCAAGTGCTCTACTACTGAGCTAAATCTCCAGCCTCATTTGGCATTTTTAAGAAGAATACTTCTTGAGTTCTGTTTAGTACCGTGTGTGTGTGTGTGTGTGTGTGTGTGTGTGTGTGTGTGTGTGTAAAGAGCTTTTGGGAATTGGTTCTTTGCCTCCACCCCATGGGTCATAGGAACAAGCTTGTACACTTAGGGGTAAAAACCTTTACTTGCTGAGTCATTTCACCAACATTGTGTTTGTTTGTTGTTGATTTTTAAATAAAAATTACTTCATTGTAATGACCTCACAAAAACATAACACAATATTTAAATAAGCACTTGCCCAGTCCCAAACTCTCCATATTCTAATGAACAATTAGAATAGATATCCTGAAGCAGTAGAGCTTTGCTAAGGGTAAAACATGCCTTATTTTTGAGACAGGTTCTCTCACTGTCTGGGGCTTGCTGATAGGTTAGGCTAGCTGGCCAATTAGCTCCAGGGATCTGTTTATCTCTGAATCCCCACTGCTAGGTGTTGTCACTGATATCTTTGTTGCACATCTCTCAGTCTTCTATCATCTGTGACTCGGTGGTTATTGATAGTTGTCACCAATGGCCACTGTTTTATTAACAGGGTTTGTGAAATCCTCTAACGATTTAATTTGTCTATGTCTAATTATTAGACATTCTTCTGTTCACCTTTGAACATATTTAAAAGGGTAGGAGGTGAATTTGTGGGAGCCTACAGGGTTGACAGTTGCTAGGGTGTGGGTGTTGACTTTGTTAATTATGTTGAAGCTATTTTGGAAGACACTCCTCCTCTACCCTGCTGGAGACCAGCTTTGGTGGGTTCAGGTCCCAAAGAGAAGATGTGGAGTCAGCAAGGGTTGGGGGTGAGGGTGGATATAGACACAGTCTGGAGGTGAATTGGGATGACTGCCCAAGTGTTTATTGAAAAAAGGTTACTCCTTTTATACTCAATAGTTTAGCCATAGGCAAGACTGAAAGCAGACTCAATGATTCAGGAATAGAAAGTGGCCATTAACTTCATTACAGCATTTTTCCTGAGACAAAAGCAGTAAGTTCAGCAAGTATCTAAATGCCTGTTATTCTCAAAGGTTCAGTAACTCCACTAGGACCCCTCTTCCATCAATGGAAGGGCCACAAGTTCTTCCTGCCAGAGATAAGAAGAATGACTGCTTTTAGCAAGCAGGAACTTTTCTCAAGCCACTGAGGGAATGGAGGCCTTTATCCAAATGCCTGACCTTAGAAAAAGGACCAGATACTCAACTACAATTTAAGAGCAATTTTCATCCCTCAAGGGATATGATGGAGCGTGAACACTGAGTTGTTCCCTAATTGCCTTCCCTTGTGTCTTAGTATTATTCTGTGGGCCTGTTCTCCCCATGCACTCCCAAAAGGGAAGGTCCTGGTGTCTTACTCTTTTCCCATTATAATGTACCATTCTGATTTTTCAGTGCTTACTAACTTCTGATGCAGAACAAAAGGTTTCTTTATTCAAGCCAAGCCCGGGCAGGGATTTTGTCCAACACTCCAAGCCCTTACAGTGAGTGAAGGAGGAAGCCTTGAGCACTCATTGTAAGGAGTTAATATAGGAAAAGTTTACATGCAGTGGGTTGCATTTCTCAGGATTGGACGAGGGGCTTAGGGGTGAGGTAGTTCTTTGAAGTTACTGGCTGAACTGTAAGCGTGAAATTACTAGTGGCTGACAGGATGCAGGGTATCTGTAGAGACATGAGTTTTTACTCCCCATGTCCTGTTTTGCTGACTCCAGGATATGTACATGTAGATTTATTGTCCCAGTCCTATTTTCACATGAATCCACTCTCTCTGATCAGCTGGGTTTGTTACTCCCCATGTCCTGTTTTGCTGACTCCAGGATATGTACATTTAGGTTTACTGTTCCAGTCCTATTTTCACATGAGTTTAATCTCCGGTCAGCTCTAAATTACTGGTTAGCTTTTAGATTAATGTATAGATCAGCAGATACCTTCAGATGGAGGCTGACTCTCAAGAGGGCTACTGATTTTACCTTTCAGGGTCAGGTGTGTCCAGTTAGTAAATCTCCAATTTTCCCGTTCCTAGTCTAATCAGGAGGGCACTGGGTACAGAGTCATCACACTATGTGGTTTCATGGTGGTGGGGAATTTTTTTCCACATAATTATTTTGTTTAAGGAGACTGCCATTGTATACTTTTTCATCCTTCAAAGCCCACACAAAATTTACCAAAGGAAAAGATATAAGGGAACTCTCATAACGCATAATGAGAATCATTAAAAATGAAAGTTAAAAGGTGCTAGAGAGTTGTGGTCTGCAATGCCGAAATGCTGGAATTTTGTCACACGGCAATGCTCACCATGTGGTCCATACCAGCACTCCATAGGGGTTAGGTTGTATGAGACAGACAAGGGCTGGAAGCCCTAGGGTAGTAAGCATGGCCTCTCAGCTTGTCCCTTTTATGACTATGTTAAAGTTCATTGTGCTTAGATTTTTACACTTCTCTTGTCAGTTTGTAGAAACAACAGGATATTTGAAGGAAACAGATCTGGAAAGATCTGCAGCAAGAAAAGTAGAGAAATTAACCTTGTCACCCAGGTTGGGGAGGGTTTCTGAGAAGGAGGTATGGTATGTTCAGCACTTTTAGGTGCTTCCTGTTGGAAAGGTGGAGGCAGAAATCCACATTCAGGCTTATCAGTCTCAAAGTAGAGGGATCTTGGTGAGAGCTTGCTGAAAAGAAGATTCGTGAGTGTATGTTCACCATCCCTAGATTGTCAGTATAGATCAGCAGCAGTCCTGGGCTACAATAAGACTGAATGTGTCAGGGTGTCTGCAGGAGTTGAGGTTTGAGGTTCTAAGGACGTCTGCACCAGAATTAGACGAGAGTTGGGTTTTGAGGGATAAGGCAGTCCTTGCAACAGAATCAAGTTCTTGTGTTAAGACAGTCATCTTATGAAGGTAGAATAAATGCAGTTCTGTTGGCTGGAGTAAAAAAAAAAAAAAGTCAATATATTGAAGAATAGGCAGCAAGGGCTAGCTTAGATCAGAGGTTTATAAGATCAGGTTTTTTTTTGTTTTTGTTTTTTTGTTTTTTGAGACAGGGCTTTTCTGTGTAGTTTTGGTGCCTGTCCTAGATCTTGCTCTGTAGAACTCACAGAGATCCCCCTGCCTCTGCTTCCTGAATGTTGGGATTAAAGTGAGTCACCACATCTTGTTAGAATCTTGATAACATCTAGTAAGTCCTTTATATCTTGTCTCTTCTCCTCAAAGGCTGTCAGCCTCATTCCATCCCTAGAAAATTTGGAAAGGTTTGCCCCAGGCTGAGAAGGATCATATATGCTCTTTTAGGAACCAGTGACTTTCAAGGATGTTGCTGTGGCCTTCACCCAAGAAGAATGGGGGCAGCTAGACATTGTTCAGAGGACTCTGTACCGTGACGTGATGCTGGAGACCTATGGACACCTACTCTCTGTGGGTAAGGCAGAAACTACTCAAATAAATACAGCTATTTCCTCTGCAATGTCTTCAGCTATAATGTGAAAGTAGTATGTTGTGTCTCTAAAGGGCTGAGATGATCTTGAACTTTAAGATTCAGAGATAAAATTCCTAATACTTATGAAATACAAAGGGAGAAGGATATGCATATTCCACTTAAGTGAGCAGTCACAGGAGGAAGAGGCAAGGGGAGATTTCTTTGGCAACTCCAAAGCTTTGTCACCAAAATTACATGTCTTTCCTCCATCTGTAGGGAATCAGATTGCTAAGCCTGAAGTCATCTCCCTGTTGGAACAAGGAGAAGAGCCATGGTCAGTAGAGCAAGCATATCCTCAAAGCACTTGTCCAGGTGAGGTGAAGCCTGGGCGTTGAATGAGGAACTTTTCTTGAAGTTCTCCTTTTTGATAAATGGGCTAAGGGTAGAGGAGTTCTCTTCTAATACTTGCAGAATCTCCTCTAGGGAGCTTTCTTTCTACTTCTTTTTCTTCCTTCTTCCTCCTCCTCCTTCTCCTTCCTTTTTCCTCTTCCTATCTTCTCTTCCTTCTCTTCCTCCTCCTTTCCTTCTCTTCCTTCCCCTCCCCTCCTCTCTCCTCCCCTCCCCTCTCCTCTCCTCCCCTCCCTTGATTGAGAGCAGAGCCTCTCTCATAAGGTTGCAGTTGTGTGCTGAATTTCTCTCCCTTTCTGTCTGCTTTGTGCTTGGTGTTCATATTTGCTATACTTTCTCTAAGATAAGTTTTCATTTGTTTACCTACTTAAAAATTTGCTTTTTCAGTTTCCAAATTGTAGTCTATGGCTTCAAACACTTAGAAAAACAACAAATAAACAAAAATAGTTTTTGAATATTAGCCAATGTATTCACATGATTAAAAAAGTCAAAGCTACATTAAAATGTATACGTTGAAATTTCATGTATACTCACTGTTCTTTACCTACATTACTATTACTTCCCAATACAGATAATCTTTTATTCTTTTTTTCCTCTTTTACCAAGTTGTTGTTGTTATTGTCTTAGTGGTTGTGCTGAGGATTACAATTAACATCTCTATAATAATCTTACCTGGATTAATACTACTTTAATCTTGTTAGTATTAAAAAAATTCTGCTTTTGTATAGCTTGACTTCTTACATATTTATGCATTTTATGTTATCAGCACACATTTGTAATTAATGATGTTTTATTTTTTTCATTTTCAATTGTTAGAATTCTTAAAATTTTAAATTATATTTATTTGTGTGGAGGTGGAGTGGGGTGGGAGTAGGTGAGTACCCATGTGGAGGTCAGAAGATGATTGGCAGGATCAGTGTTTTCCTCCTATCATACGAATGTTTCAGGTTGTCAGGTTTGGTACCAGGTATCACTGAGCCATCTTTCTAGTGCTGTTTTATCTTTAAAATCAGATAAAGAGATGTTATAAAGAAAAAATGTAATTTTGCTGGGTGTGGTTTCACAGGCCTTTAATTCCGAGCATTTGGGAGGCAGAGGCAGGTGGATGTCTGTGAGTTTGAGGGAACCTGCTCTACATAGCGAGTTTCAGGACAGCATAGTGGGGAACTCTGTCTCCATAAAACAGGAAAAAAGAAAAAAAATGTGATTTTGCTGTGTGTTATTATGTAATTTCATTATTAGTGTTCTTTGAGTTATTTCTGATTTTTTTTCCATGTCAGACTAACGAGCTTCTTTTAGCATTTCTTTTTTTTAAATTATTTTTATTTTTAATTTTGTGCATGTGTGTGTGCATGTATGCACTATCACAAGTGAGTCCAGGTGCCCAGAATTATAGGTGGTTTTGAGCTATCTGACTTGGGTGCTAGAAACTGAACTTGGGTCATCTGCAAGAGTAGTATATTTTCTGAACTGATGAACCATCCCTTCAGCTCCTGTTAGCATTTCTTTCCTGCTTGCTTAAAAATATTTTGTTTTTTTACGGGTATGTGTGTGTGCCTCATGTATATGCATTGCCAAACTCCGTGGAGATCAGAAGAAGATATTTCGTTGCCTGGAACTGTAGTTATAGATGGTTGTGAGCTAGGAATTGAACCTGGGTCTTCTGCAAGAGTAGTAACTGCTCTCACCTGTGAACCAGCAGCTTCTGTTAGCATTTCTTGTGGGGCAGGTTTGTTAGCAACAAATTCCAAGGTTTTATCTGGGAATCATTTGATAATTTTAATGGGTATAAAGTTCATGGTTGACTGAATTTTTCATTTTAGCTTCCATAGTTTCTAAAGGGTAATAAGTTGTAATATTATTGAGGATTGCCTGTGTGAAGAGTTGCTTGTCTTTTTTTGCCTCCTGGATTCTTTTTTTGGATTTTGACAGTTTAATTAATTAATTATGTATATTCATGTGACCTAAGTTGTCACGCTATTTTTAATTAATTAATTAATTTTACATCCAGTCACAGTTTCCCCTCCCTCCTCTCCTCTAAGATCCCCCTCCTCTATCCTCCCCCCCCCATCTACTCCTCTGTTTCTGTTCAGAAAAGGGCAGGTCTGCCATGACTATCAAGAAAACATGGTATATCAAGTTGCAGTAAGACTAAGCACATCCCCATGTATTAAGGCTGGGCAAGGTGATCCAGTATGAGAAGCAGGGTCCCAAAAGCCAGTAAAAGAGTCCAACACAGAGTGCCTAGATCAGTTCCACACAGGTCTGTTGTTGTCAGTTCAGTCTCTGTGAGCCCCTGTGAGCCCAGGTTAGTTGATTCTGTGAATTTTCTTGTGGTGTCCTTGATCCCTCTGGCTCCTACAATCCTTTCTTCCCCTCATCTGCAGGATTTCCTGAGCTCTGCCTAATGTTGGTCTGTGGGTCTGCATCTCTTTCCGTAAGTTGCTCGATGAAGCCTGTCTGATGACAATTGGACTAAGCACCAATCTATGTGTATAGCAGAACAATGTTAGGCATCATTATATTGACATTTTTCCCCATCCAGTCATGCTTGGTTCTACCCAAGTCTCTTGGTCATCCAGTCTGTGAATCCTGGTGCTCCAAGCAGTGTCAGGGGTGGGTTTACTCTCTGAGCATCGTTTTTTAGGCTAGACTGATCATTGGTTGGCCACTCTCTCAATCTTTATGCCACCCTTACCCCAGCACATTTGATAGTCAGGACAGACTGTAGATTGAAGGTTATGTAGCTGGGTTGGTTTCCCACTCCCTCCTCCTGATGTCTTGCCTGGTCACAGAAGATGGCCAGTGGGCTATGTATGTGCTATTGCTAGGAGTCTTAGTTGTAGTCATCCTTGTAGATTCCTGTGAGATTCCCTTGCACCAGGTTTTTACCTGACTCTGAAACGCACTCCCTCTTTCAGTACTCTTCCCTCCTTCCCAACCTGATTGCTCATGTTTCCATCCTCACCTGTCCATAGTCTACTCGAAATCTCTTCTGTTTCCCCTTCCCAGGGAGATCCAGGCACCTCCCCTCCCACAAACCCCCTTGTTATCTAGTCTCTGAGTCTGTGGATTGTAGCATAGTTATCCTTTATTTTACAGCTATATATCCACTTATGAGTGAGTACATACCATGTTTGTCTTTCTAGGTTTGGGTTACTTCATTCAGGATGATTTTTTTCTAGTTCCATCCATTTTCCCTTTAAATTTCCTGGTGTCCTTGTTTTTAACATCTGAACGGTACGCCATTGTGTAAATGTACCACACGTTCTTTATTCATTCCTCGGTTGAGGGACATCTAGGTTATCCAGCTATTACAATAAAGCTACTATGAACATAGTTGAGCAAATGTCCTTGTAGTGTGATTGTTCATCCTTTGGGTATATACCCAAGAGTGGTAAACTGGATCTTGTGATAGATTGATCCTGTTTTCTAAAAAACTGCCACAATGATTTCCAAAGTGGCTGTATAAATTTGCATTCCAACCAGCAATGGAGGAGTGTTCCCCTTACTCCACATCCTTTCCAGCATGAGCTGTCATTGTGTTTTTGATCTTAGCTATTCTGACAGGTGTAAGATGGAATTTCACAGTCATTTTGATCTGCATTTCCCTAATAGCCAAGGATGTTGAACATCTCCTTAAGTGTTTGTCAACCATTTGAGATTCTTCTGTTGAGAATTATCTATTTAGATCTGTACCCCATTTTTTAATTGGATTATTTGGTTTGTTGATGTCTAGTTTGCTGAGTTCTTTATGTATTTTTGGAAATTAGCCCTTTGTCAAATGTGGAGTTGGTGAAGATATTTTCCCATTCTGTAAACTGCTGCTTTGTCCTATTGATGGTGTCCTTTGCCTTACAGAAACTTCAGTTTCATGAGGTTCCATTGATTAAATGTTGATCTTAGTGTCTGCACTATTGGTGTCCTGTTCAGGAAATTGTTTCTGAGATGGCTCAGCCATTAAAGGCTAGGCTCACAACCAAAAAATTTGTCACTATTAAAGCCTCTATGATCATATTGTTACTCAGTTTTTCCTTTCTATTATTCTGGTTATTATATTGTTGGTCGCACTGGTATGTTCTACCTCAGTTTTCTGCCAGAATTGTTAGGATATGTGTTTCCCCTATTTGGCAAATCAAAGATAAGAACCCCAGCCAGATAAAGACAATGGTTTTTCTGAGTTGCTGACTTCTAGAACTATAAGATAATAAATCTGTGTTATGTAACTCACTAAGTATGTGATAACTTATTATAATAGTAGTACAAAATTAATACAGATTCTCTTGATTATTGGACTGATAACCCAGCCATGATGACACATTGCTGATCACACACACACACACACACACACACACACACACACACACACACA
>CABHPP010138872.1:2634-16714 GCA_902168425.1 Peromyscus attwateri | reverse complement strand
CACACACACACACACACACACACACACACACACACACACACACAATTTGGCAGGCATTTTGCTGGATTCAGAAACTGACATTCAGTCATCACAAAAGTATGCTTAGGATTAGTGGTAGAGCTAGCATTTAAATACAGATGTTCAAACTTCAACTCACTGTGCTGTTTTTCTAGTCCATTTCTTTTGTCACTGCTCTAAAAATGATTCTCTAGTAGTCACAGGAATTACTTCACTAGGGGAATCTTTAAACTGTGTAAGATTTCCCTTTGAGCTGCTAAGTCTTATGTGTTTAAATCTTGACTGGACTTTGGAGCAACAATTATTGTCATAGTAGTTTATTATAAATAACATCCTGGCTTGAAATCTTTTGTTGATACTTTACTTTCTTATAACCTTCTACCAGTACCAAGATGGGAAGCAGGAAGACATTAATAATACAGAAGTAAATTGTAACTATTTAATGAATTAAATATTACTTGCCAAAGACCTCCTGCATGCTTATTTATTAAGCCCTTCCTTCCTTCCTTCCTTCCTTCCTTCCTCCCTCCCTCCCTCCCTTCCTTTCTTCCTTCCATGTTCTTTTGTCAAGGGTATCCAGGGCTGCCATTGATTGACTAGGATGGCTTATAGGATTTGAAACTCACTACCATCATGGTTATGGTTTATTACAGTAAAAAGAATAGAAAGCAATATCATAGAGTCCAGAGGAAGCCAAATATAAGTTCCTGCTGATATTTTCACAATGGGGTTATATATTTCTATCAAGAAATTGTGATGATTTGTAAAGTTGTGTACTAGGAACCATGTCTATTAGGACATGGTTGAGCTTAAGCCAGTGTGCCTACTGGAGGTTGATCATATAAGCAGTAGTACCATATGACTGAGATTCCCCAGACTTCAGATCCCTAGAGAGAAAGCACATCTTCACTAGAAATCACATTAGTTACAAGCTATCTAGAGAAATTGGTAAAGTTTATTTCAAGGCCCTGAGCATGAAAAGGTATAATAACATTTATAATATTTCATATTATCAATTCTCAGGAGATGGATAAGGCTGAGCCATGAAGCAAGCCAGTTTGGTAATGTGCATGGCTTGAGTAGCTCAGCCCTTCATAGTTAATTTTTTCCTGTAAATGTTCCTTTTCATGTAAAAGTACTCAGTGATTTTAGTAGTGTTATTATATACCTTGTTTTGTAGTTATCAATTTTTTACTTTGGACTATTCTATAATGAAATTTTTCTGGCTTACATGTCTGTACTTGAAAATGAAATATACTCTAGCCTTTTCTATAGTATGAATAATGAATTTCACCAGTGAATCTTGAGGTCTTTATGCACTCACAGCTCCCCTGCTTCTGTTTCAGAGTGGATGGGAAATGTTGAAAGCAAAGCATTGGTTCCAGCACAGAGTGTTTTCGAGGAAGAACAATCCAATGGAATGGCATTACAAAGATATATATGGGATGACCCTTGGCTCTCCAGGCTAGGGGTTTTGGGATGTAAAGACCAATTAGAAATGTATCACATGAACCAGAGTACAGGTATGAGGCAAATGGTCTTCATGCAAAAACAAGTACTTTCTCAACGAGGTTCTGAATTTTGTGATCTTGGCACAGAGTACAGCCAAAGCTTAAACTTGGTTCCATCTCAGAGAGTTCCTCAATTAGAACATTTCTATAAACCTGATGCACATCTTGAAAGTTGGAGATGTAATTCAGCCATAATGTATGCAGATAAAGTTACCTGTGTAAATAATGATTATGACAAAGCCTTCTGCCAGTCTCTTCAGCCTGTTTACCCTGTTGGAATGCAAACTGGAGATCATCTGTTCAAGTGTACTGATGCTGTGAAGTCTTTCAATCATATTATACATTTTGGTGATCATAAAGCAGTACATACAGGAGAAAAACTCTATGAATATAAGGAATGCCATCAAATCTTTAACCAGAGCCCATCAGTTACTGAACACCCAAGACTTCAAATTGGAGGAAACCAGTATGACTATAAAGAGTATGAGAATATCTTTTACTTCTCATCTTTTATGGAACATCAAAAAATTGGTAGTGTAGAAAAAGCATATAAATACAATGAATGGGAGAAAGTCTTTGGGTATGACTCATTACTTGCCCAACATACAAGCACTTATACTGCAGAGAAGCCCTATGAATATAACAAATGTGGAACATCTTTTATTTGGAGCTCTTACCTTATTCAACATAAGAAAACTCATACTGGAGAGAAACCCTATGAATGTGAGAAATGTGGAAAAGTTTTTAGGAATCGCTCAGCCCTTACTAAACATGAACGGACTCACACTGGAATAAAACCCTATGAATGTAACAAATGTGGGAAAGCCTTCAGTTGGAATTCTCATCTTATTGTACACACAAGAATCCATACAGGAGAAAAACCTTATGTTTGTAATGAATGTGGGAAATCTTTCAACTGGAACTCCCATCTTATTGGACATCAGAGAACTCATACTGGAGAGAAACCTTTTGAGTGTACTGAATGTGGGAAGTCTTTTAGCTGGAGTTCCCATCTTATTGCCCATATGCGAATGCATACTGGAGAGAAACCCTTTAAATGTGATGAATGTGAAAAAGCTTTTAGGGATTATTCAGCCCTTAGTAAACATGAAAGAACTCACTCTGGAGCAAAACCATATAAATGTACTGAGTGTGGAAAGTCCTTCAGTTGGAGTTCCCATCTTATTGCTCACCAGAGAACTCACACGGGAGAGAAACCTTATAACTGTCAAGAATGTGGCAAAGCTTTCAGAGAACGCTCAGCCCTTACTAAACATGAAATTATTCATTCTGGAATTAAGCCCTATGAATGTAATAAATGTGGGAAATCATGTAGCCAGATGGCACATCTTGTTAGGCATCAAAGGACTCATACTGGAGAAAAACCCTATGAATGCAATAAATGTGGAAAATCCTTTAGTCAGAGCTGTCACCTTGTTGCCCACCGGAGAATTCACACTGGTGAGAAACCCTATAAATGTAATCAGTGTGAAAGATCCTTTAATTGTAGCTCTCACCTCATTGCACACCGGAGAACTCATACTGGAGAGAAACCATACAGGTGTAATGAATGTGGGAAGGCATTTAATGAGAGTTCTTCCCTTATTGTACACTTGAGAAACCATACTGGAGAGAAACCCTACAAATGTAATCACTGTGAAAAAGCTTTCTGTAAGAATTCTTCTCTGATTATCCATCAGAGAATGCATAGTGGAGAGAAACGCTTTATATGCAATCAGTGTGGAAGAGCCTTTAGTGGTCATTCAGCCTTACTTCAGCATCAGAGAAATCATAGTGAAGAGAAAGTGTAACTGAATTGGTCAGAGACATTTCTTTTACTGTTTGACAACATACAATAAAAACATACAACATTGGGAGGGAAAAAAAGCCTATAAGTATTACCAACAAGGAAAAGTTTCACTAAGAATTCAGTAAGACTGTCTTTATTATTATACAACAGGAAATCTCTTCCTGGAAGAAACTTTATGAGTGACATGAGTGAAAAGACTAGGGAAAACCTTTCAGCAGTTATGTAGCCCCTGTGCAGTGTCAGGAAATTACCGATAAAAGCTCTTAAGCTGCTTACATGGTCCACAAGGAATCCATATTTGAGGAACGTGATTGGGGGAATGAGGCATTCTACCAAGAGTTCTTATTTGTAGATCAGTGTGCATTATTAAGGGCAAAGTCTTATGCCTAGAATAGTGTTTTGACTGGAAAGATACTGCCTAGAATGTTAGATGGAAAGCTTTATGTTAACATTTTGTGCATAATTATAGAAACAGATTTTGCTATTACAAGGGGAGGGTCTAGGTGCTCTTTAAGGGATAGAATGTGGAATAGTAAATCTGAATCTAAGAAAAAACTAGTTCAGTATTGAGTGGAATATTTACTGTTGATCAAGGTTAACCTCTTTAGAAAAGATTAGTAAAGGAGATCACTAATGATAGAAGATAGAAAGGCTGTTGCCTAGAAATATGAGACTGAGTTTTGAAACAAAGTATATAGCTAATAATCTAGTGTGTCAGTGTCCATTGGCACTTATCAATGAATTGTTGGGCAGTTAGTTTATAATTCTTTTAGGCAATCACTATAAATTATAATTGTGGACACTGGCAATGTATGTAACAGAATGAACAACCATAAGAAGGACACAATTGTATATAAACATCTATTGTAACATCTAAAAAAGTGTGTTTGGAGAAAGACCTCTTAGATCTGTGGAGAAATTAATCCAGTTAATTTGTTTTTTATTTATTTATTTTTAGTTTAGTTTTTGTTTTTGTTTTACAAATACATAAGCACTTACAATGTGCTGGGCTTCATTTGAAATGTTTTTAAAAAATATTAACTTGTTCAATTCCCTTAATTCTATAAAGTAGGCATTGTTGCTATCCCAGTTTTACAAATGGATAAGGAGAAGCAGAGATATTGAGTAACTTACCCAAGGGACACATCTAGTAAGGAGTACAGTTGAGATTGTTTGACTCTAGAGTTTGTGTTTTTAACCACTGTGTTTTCTCACTTTTGTTCAGTGTTTTTATAAAGATTTAATAATAAAATTCAAGAAAATCCTAAGTAATGAAAAGTGAAGTTTCCTGGTTCCTGTGTCCTGAGGGATTTTCGCTAACATGTGAACCCAGATTTCTTTGGAATATGAACAACTCTGAGAAGGACATGGGACACCCCTGGATCCTGGGTTGCATAGAATTCCATGGCTCACAGCTTTGAGGGTTACAGACAGCAGGGCATTGTTAACTTGAGTAACTGTAAGGACTGTCCCATGTGGTTCAGAAATTCTCCTGATAAAGCAGAAGCAAGGCTATTTGTTCTTTGACATGTTGGAAATTAGCACCCATTAGGACACCAGTTTTCAAGGTACCCTCTGAGTTCATTGTTAGCCTTTTCCTTATCTTCTCTACATGAAAAGATTGCTTGATAGGAGGGGGGATTCGGGAAGAGAGTTCTGCCTGAGTCCATCACTGGTAGTGAGGAAGTTCCTTTAAAGGAGAAAAGGAGCAAACGGAATTCAAGGACTCAGGCAAGGATCATTTCTGGATATGCTTCAAAGGTATTGGGTAGAAATTTGCGGCACATAAGATTCATCTAGCCCTCAAGGGTCCAGGACTTCCTAGTGGTGAGAAGTAGTGTTAAAATTCTGTGTTCACTTCTGACTCTTACAGCTCCAGGCAACTTGGGATGTAACATTTAGTGCCCTCCTTTGCAGGGTTTGATAGTCTCTTAATAAATATTATAGGAAAAAGTAACTGATGGCTTTTATTGTGATTTTTGCAATGACTCTTGGAGAAAATAGTAATATGGCTTATGTAAGAGAGTGAAAAAAATGTATTTAGAATCATACTGCCAAAATGATATGAATCTTGCATTTTAATATCCCAAAGAAGCCCCATTTCTCAGATTTCTAGATTCCCAAGGAGTTCCATATATTGTATGCAACAGTCCATAAGCACTCAGGCATCTTATTTTATAACCTTACTAGGAAGCAGTATTATCTCATCAAAGTGTTTTTAAATGGGCCTTCCATGGTGAGTCTACACTAGGAGTCGAAAGAAAGTTCTAGGGCTAAGAGTGTAGTACAGGATGGAGGGCTTGCTTAGCTTGTGCAGGTGCAAGGTCTAGGTTTTAATCTCCAGTACCTCCTTCAAAGTTCCAGACTACTGTCCCACCTCCTGGAGGGATTCTCTATCCCTTCTTATGTATGCTTACATGACACTCGAGAGTCAGGACTATTGGTGGTAGTTTGTCCAGCACTCCCAGGATCCCTTTTATTATCTTGATTCCAGATTATGTATATATGGTTCAGATCACTGCCCTTCTGACTTGTCTTCCATTCTTCCCCAACTCCAACCTGCCCAGTCCACTTCCACTCAGTTATGTGAATTGCTGCTTCAACTTCCTACCTACAGGTCTCAACTGTGCCCATTGTGTCCTGTCCAAGGTGACTGCTTTTTTCTTCTTCTTACTTTCCCCCATGTAGACTGCTCTCTGTCCCTTCCCTCTGAAACACAGGTTTGACTCGTTTCTAGCTAAAGTCTTCCACTTTGGGCTTATCATCTGCAAATCTTACTGTGTTCTTTTCTGCCTCTGCGTCTACATTATTTTGTATCACACTTCTGATTCTAGCACATTTTGATAAATCTATGTTCTGATCTTGAAATTCTGGTGGCTGCCACCGACATTTATGCCCTCCATCTCCTACAGTGCCTTCATTGTCGTTCTGGGAACCCTCTACCTTGTGCTGAAATATCCCTTACTGTTCTCATTGACTGTTGTGTTAGCGTCCCATTGATGTGACAAAATACCCAAGGAAAAGGCAGGCAGGTCTATGTTGGCTGATGATTTCAGTCCATGGTCACTTGAGACTCAAGGTGTCATTTGATAAAAACCTGAACATCTGACTCCTATTGGATGCTATGCTGTAGAGGTGGTAAAAGTAAGGTGAGCCTAAGGGGAAGAATGAGAAAGGTAGGGACAGAGAAATGAGATGAAGGGCTTGGCAGCCAAAGAGAATGAGGAGCAAATGGACAGGGAAGGTGGAGTTGTGTGGGGACTCGACCATCGTTGAACACAGTTCACCTGGAGATGATTCCTTCGCAAGTTTCTTCCTCCCAGCACCATCTTTGCCCTCTTCCCCACTGGAAGAGGGACCCCTCTGGTGGTCCCTGCTTTCCCACCACAGTCACTCTGGCAATAACACTTCCCAAGAAAGGTGGTTCTTCATCAGTGTCGGGACAGAGAAGACTTTTCCTCTCATCTGGTCAGCTGAGCCAGAGCACCTACGAGGTGCATATGTTGTGAGACATGGACCATAGCCATCATTAAATATCATCCTTGCCATGGAAAACTTGGTAAAGGAAATACTAAATGTGAAAAAGTGAGTGATGCCACCAAGCCTGATGACTCAGTATCTGGGATTGGTGTGGTAGAAGAAGAATTGACTCACACAAGTTGTCCTCTGACCTTCAAATATATGCAGACATACCAATTCAAAAATTAAAGGTAAGTAATGAGTTCTCCGAAGGGAAATACAGTGAATAGTGTATATTAAAGATACAGCACCAGGGACAGGAGAGAAGTGTTCACATGGAGAAAGGTGAGATTCTATAGGATGACTGACTAGGCAAGAAAGGAGTTGGCAGAGCTGGTGAAGTAGAAACTGGTGGCACCTGGTGGCCTTCCACATATGACACAAAAGGCTGGCATCATTCATGGGGGCAGAATATTAGTAAGGAGTGTTTCATGTCATTGGGATCAAGAATCATGTGAAAGCAATGATAGTAAATTTGAGGTGAGGTTGAGCCCTGAACAGGTTTGACTTGTCCTCAAAACAAAAGGGCTCTGCAGAGAACACTTAAACCTGAATATATAAAGATGTGTCCCTCATCACTCTGTGGTGAATGCCCTACAACATTTGATGAGATGACTGGAAATGTCTTCAAGCTGGTGAAAGACAGTAAATCAACTATAGAGAGCAATGGCTAAAGTTGGATCATAGCAAAGAACCAGAGCAATAAAAGTCAGAAGAAGGTGCCAGATCCCCTGGTAGGCAGGATCTGGAGTCACGGATGATTGTGAGCTACCATGTAGGAGCTGGGGACAAAACTCAGGTCCTCTGGAAGAGCAGAAAATGTTCTTAATTTCTAAGCAACCACTCTAGTCCCAACTGATTCATTAGGAATGTTTCCAGGTATGGTGTCTGTCTCATAATCCTACTCTTCCAGAAGGTTGAGGCAGGATAATCTCAAATAGAAAATTCTGCCTTGGGAAAGAACATCTTTCTGGAAATGAGGAAATATCCAGGTGAACTAAAGGGTATCTCTACTGAAATAAGTTGAGATGATTCTTCAGGAAGAAGGAAGACAGAAACATGCAAATGCAGGAGACAGTGAAGAGAAAATATGTACACTTTCACTCTGAGTGATCAAACATTTGGTTGGGCTACCCTTCCCCCTCTCATTTGGGCCCCAGCTCTAAGGTTATTTGGCAATCCTCTCTGATCTTCCAGCCAATTCACTTCCATCTCATTGCCATGCTTAAAAATTGTTTCATTGTACAAGCCGCCATGTAACATGCCTTTTATTTTTGGTTCTTTATTGTTGGCTCTCTTCCCCTATTAATAGCATACAAGGTTGTGAACTCCTATGAGAGTTGAGACTTTCTTAGCCCTGTGCTCTGTTGGCCAGCATAACAGCTATTGTGCTGTGTGGGTGTTTGGTGGCATACCATAGCATAAGTAGATTGTTTGGTTTGCTTTTGTAGTTCTAGGGATCAGACCCAGAGCCTTTAGGGTGGCAAATGTTCTACCACCTAGCTACGCTGCCAGTTTGCACTGAATTCTTGACTAGGTTTTGTGCAACCTGACCTCATTAGATCAAAACTCATGATTTTGCCCAGTCTGCTCCTGTTGCCTATGGGGAGGAGAAAGTAGGGTTGAATGTGAAGCGGGGCCACAGGAAGAGGTGGTTGCAATTTTAGACAGATGTTCAAATGGTGGAAGGATTAAGTAGTCACTTCAGAGGAGAAGCAAATTACCTTGGCCTTGCAGACAGATGTGGGAAGTAGGAGTGAAACATGGGCAGTATATGTGGGGTTTCCTCAGTTGCATGGTCTTCAGTCTGTGAAGGCTGGGGAACTTTGGCTTCTGAAGATACTCTTTTACCCTGGCAACCACCCTGCCTTGTGACATCACACAGAGAAAAACGTTATGCAGGTAGAATAGACAGCAGTCATTAGGGAGCATCTGCTTTCAGGTGCACCCTCCTTGGAGGAGATTGGAGGAAGGTTTGTGCCACAAAGAGGAAGGGTCTGTGCAGAAGAATTGGGTGCCTGTGCAGAAATTCTATCCAAATTATAAAACAAGCCCAAACCATCAGTTCTGTTTTTCTGAGCTATGAAGGATTGCACTGTTTAACTCACTAACCCTGTGAACTAGGTACTATTTTTTTTCTAGGATTTACACATGAGCAAACTGAAGCTGAGGGGATTTAAGTGAATTGATGAAACTCAAAAATTTAGCTTTAGAGTGCATTGGGGTATCTACAGGTAGGGAGGTCATAGGCCTTAGTGAGGAACCTATTATAATTCTTTTACTAAATGGACATGTCAAAATCTCTTCTTATATCCATATTTTTATATCTATATATTAGTGTACTCTCAGCATTTATCAAAGAAGCTTATACAGGCAAGGGTTAATACAGAGACTCATAACTGGTCAAAGTACTGAGAATAAGTAATGGTGGAATGTTTAGTCCTAAATGGAATATCTATATCACTTCCTCCAAGGCTCAAGAAGCATCATAGAAGACAAATGGAAAGAATATAAAAGTTTGAGGATGGGGACGTATGTTTTGAAAGGATGTCTTATGAACATAACATGGTCATTGTACTCATGAATTCACAGTGTCTATGGTTACCCATACAGGACCCACACAGGATTGGGCCTGAGGGCATTTCATCATTGACTGGAGGAGAGACTCATGAGGTTCTACTCCTTCCTGAAGAGATAGAGGCAGTGAGTGGCTGCTTTGTATATGTGTAGAGTTGTGTTGGTTGGTTTTTGTCAACTTGACAAAAACTTAGATATATTTGGGAAGAGAGAATCTTAACTGAGAAAAGATTGGCTTGTAGGCAAGTCTGAGGCATTTCTTTTGACTAATGATTGATGTGGAAGGGCCCAACTCACTACTGATGGTGTTAGCCATGGAAAGGTGGTCCTGGATAGTATAAGAAAGCAGGCTGAACAACTCATGAGGAACAAAGTTAGTAAGCAACATTCCTCTATGGCTTCTGGTCCAATTTCTGCCTCCAGGTTCCTGTCTTGAGGTCCTGCCCTATCTTCCCTGTTAGTCCTTATTGATGATGACATTGTATACTTAGGACACAGGGCTTGAATGATTCAAGCTGTATAACCCAAAAGCTCCCTTCCTGAGGTCTAGCTTCCAATAGTTCCAGAAAGGATTATACAAGCTACCAAGGGAGGGAAACAATTAATAGTCCTTACTAGCTGTGATACCTATGAACCACACCAATGGTCAGCATGGCAAGATATCCATAAAGGTGCAATAGTGGCCCTCACATGTTGGTAGTAACAAGCAGATGTCTAATTGGACTTAAAGTTGATTAGACACTCAACAGGAAGGAAAACATGTCTGGTACTGGAATTCTAGCCAACTACCTGGGGCTAGTGAGGTCATGCATCTTAGATGTACTACTGCCATTTTGCTAGGTCAGCATAATTCCTAACTACGTTCTAAATATTGACCTTATACCCATAGATGATTGTAGTTATCACCTCAAATCAAGGAAGATTTTCTTTACAGCCGATAAAGACCATTACAGAAAACCACAACTGGACACACTGCAGAGATCAATGAATGGTGAGGATTCCAGTTCCAGTAGATACATCTACACCACAGTCCCTGCATCTATGGCTCAGGAAAAATCACAGAAGAGGAGCAGAGAATTTGTAACAGGCAGGGTATCAAGAAGCCTGCTGTGAGATCATCTCTCCTAGAAATAATAAAAAAAACATAAACAAGACCTGAACAATGGCATTATCAATAGACACACTGACAAGGAAGAGAGAAAATCTCACAGGAGCCTGTCCCTAGACAAAGAGCTATAGGCAGCCAATGACTGCTGAGAGAAGGAGAATTAGCCAGGGATGAGCCCCTTAATTGTTTTATCTGATTCATCTAGCATAGCTCCAGGGACAGATCTGATTGGGATCAGTGAGGGAGTGAAGAAAAGATAGACAGATACAGGGACATGCAGGAAAGCTGGCATTGGGTGCCCTCTGCTCTTTGCTGGAGAAACCTCAGCACCCCAGAAGCTAAGTGTGCTTATTATGTGGAATTGAAATGAGAGGTAGTGTTACTGTGTACAGCTGAACAAGGAGGAGGCAGGACTATCATATACGGTAATGGAGGCAGGGTTTGTGTTATATGGATGGATCAAAGAGACAGATTTTTCTGATCTTGGTAGGAGCAGTCTCTGGAGGAGACATAAACATCAGGTCATAAACATCTGGGTGAAGAAAGCTTTGGCAGACATTTTCTGCATACACAGTCAACATCCACACTTGGATCAGAGGAAGGCTTTGCCATGTCCTTGAGCCTCACCTTCCTGGGCAGGGGTTGTGTGTGTGTGTGTGTGTGTGTGTGTGTGTGTGTGAGAGAGAGAGAGAGGGGGCTTGCCATTCCTCAATCGGTTTGAGGCTCTGAGGTCCTTGAAATGGGCATGCCTATGTCAAGAGCATATATTCATTCACTCAGGTCCTCACTAACTTAGGGCTTTCTTCTCTGCCTACAGTTATCTAATACAATGTGGTCAGCCCCATTGTATGATCATAAACACAATAAAACAGACTGAACAAGTTGTACTTGTATATTGGTCTCTCTCTTTCTATTGTCTATCTATCTATCTATCTATCTATCTATCTATCTATCTATCTATCTATCATCTGTCATCTCTATCTATCATCTATCTATTATCTATCTATCTACTATCTATCTATCTATCTATCTATCTATCTATCTATCTATCATCTGTCATATCTATCTATCATCTATCTATGTGTATAACATGTATATACATATATATGTAACAGTAATACATTATATGTAACAAGAAAACAGGATATCAATTTGAGGGTGGGGGGACATGGGAGGAGCTGGAGGGAAGAAAGGGAAGGGGGAAGTGATATAATTATATTTTAATTTAAAAATGTATTAAGAAGTTTAAAAAAGAGGGTTGGCAGAATTATGATCAAAGTATATTATATATTTGTGTATTTACATATTATATAGTTCTGTAAGTATAAGAATTTGTGAAAGAATAAATAAAAAAAATAAGGTTTAGAATCCAGACATTTTTTTTCAAAAAGTGAGCCTCAACTACAATACAGTCTACTACTTTCTAGCAGCCTTCTAGGTTTTATTGTTGTGATTTATTTTGAGACAAGGTTTCATGTAGCCCAGGCTGGCCTTGAACTTTCTAACTTGTTATATAGCTAAGGATGACCTCAAACTGCTGAACCTTCCACCTCTACCCCCTAAGTGCTGGGATTATACATGTGTGGCATGGCAGTTAGCATCTGTCACTTTCTTATGATTTATCACACTGAATCAAGACTCTTGACCACCTCCTCCCTAATCTGCAATCTCCCTGAAGGCAGGAGCCTGGTCTCTTTCCTGTCTACCTTACCATAGGACACCTGGCTCATTTAGTCAGTCTCCTTGGCTGCTCTGGTTCCAGGAAGGAATTCCAGGGCCACATGGTAAGCTGAACTCATACTGGGAGCTCTAAATCAGAACCCAAACATTCCATGGGAGGCTGAGTGTCTCACTGCTCCAGTTGCTGGGCTGTTAGATAAGTATTTCTTTCTCATGTATGAAAAAGAACCGATAATTTTAGAATAATGAACAAGGTTCAGAGTTCTTCTATGTTTTTATTTTGGTGTTTATTGGAATGCCCACTTCATGTCTGCTTGCCTTATGTAGATGAGCTTTATCCTTTTGGGAGAACAGCAGGCTCACCAGGTAGCTTCAGCAATGACCTTTCTCATTTCAGGGGGACTAAAGACTTGTTTCTAGGGAAATAAAAGGAAGTTAATTACATTTCACTGCTACAAGTTTTCTTTTCAAGGGGGTATACAGTTACAAATACCAAAAGCACCTGTGGAAAAACCCGGAGGCCCCAGTTCAATAACTCGAGAAAACGCGATAACCCTAACACCTACAAGTAAGTCATTGCCTTACTTATTGAGGTGAAGATAAGAACTGGATGGTGTGTGTGTGTGTGTGTGTGTGTGTGTGTGTGTGTGTGTGTGTGTGTGGTGTGGTATGGTGTGTGTATGTGGTGTATTGTATGTGTATGGTATGTGTGGTGTATGTGTGTATGCATGCGTGTGTGGTGTGTGTTGTGTATATATGTGGTGTGTGGGTGTGATATATATAGATATGTGGTATATATGTGTGTTGTAGTATGTCTTGAGTATTTGCTAGTAGTGAAGTCCAGAGAAGAGTTAGACAAACATTTGAAAGGAAATCAAATACTCTGTACCTCAGTGTGCTTTGTGTTTCTCATTAAGGGCTACTGTTTTCTTTCATTGCCTTTCACTTTAATCAGTGTGCAGAGCAACCTTGAGTCTATCTCGATTCTATGAATGACTTCAGTTGTAATTTGCTGTACATGTTTCAGTGGTTTATTGAGCTCACGGGTCCAGACACAGAAGCTTTGCAAAGATCCTGCATTATTTATAATCCTCTGCACTTTCTGGGCTCATTTTTAGAAATAGGTATTCACTATACAGTCCAGGCTGGCCTGCAATTCAGAACCCTGTCTTGTCAGCTTCCCAAATGCTAGAATTATAGACATGTGCCATTTGTCTCCTAGGCTGTGGTTTTTAATTTAAGAAGAAAAATCATGGCCCTGGGTTTGGTCCTCAGCTCTGGAAAAGAAAAGAACAAAAACCACTTATCTTTTAAAATTTAAATTTGTATTTCTTTTCTAAAAGTTTCTTACATGTATGCAATGTTTCTTAATTATACCCACCCCTCTCTCTGTTGCTCCTCCTCTGTACAGTACCCTCATTACATCTCACCCCAAAGCTTTGTGTCTTCCATTTATAATTTAAATTAATTTTTTCCAACTTCAGAGTCCAGTCAGTGCTCATGTGGTGCAGGCACACACCTGCATTTACCAAGGCATTGGGAACCTAACATGGGCAACAATCATAAAGAAAAGTGACTGTCCACCTCCTAACGAATATCAACTTCCAATAAAATCCTCAGTCGGGGTGGGGCTGGAAGCCCTTCTTCTTCCATGCTGGAAGTTTTAACTGACTTGATTGTGTACAGATAATCACTGCTGCTGTTCATGAGTGCAAGAGCCATGTTGTGTCCAGAGGATAACATTTCACAACATGCCTCCCATCTTCTGGTTTTCTTGCCCCTTTCTTCCTCAGTGGTCTCTAAGCTTTAAGGTGTGTGTGTGTGTGTGTGTGTGTGTGTGTGTGTGTGTGTGTGTGT